>CM039468.1:51255306-51455268 GCA_022433065.1 Begonia loranthoides
GCTGGCGACTGGGACACTGTACCTCACTTCTTCGGGGTCTTGCGTACCCATTCCCCTCCAACTTTATTGACCCCCATTCAGTTCACTTTTAATCTATTGTGGACGTCTGTGGCCTTCTCTTCAATTATCAGCTCATCCTCCAAGATCAATACCCCAGACTGCTCAACAATCCTCTAAATGAGCTAATTGAATGTTAGACTCTTGGCTGGGCTGTTTAGCACCTCATGCATGTGACTCAAAATGACATATATGATGTCCACTTTTTTCCTAGTGAACATCTTCTCGAGCAAATAGAGATCCATGCAGTTAACATGGTCTCAATGTCCATCTTGAGGCAAAATGGTGTGCGTCATGATGATGTGGATCATTCGGACTATGACATTAGCTCACTGAACTTTGGCTTCTTGTATGCGTCAATCTCGGGATCTTGGTGCAACAATATAAGCACTACTAGCCCTTCTCCTCACCTGATGAAAGGTGGCTCCCGAGGCATGTGGTAATACTGATCACTTGGTTCCTCCATCGCACATCCAAGCATCACGTTAAGATCGTTGGGAGTCAGCCTCAACTCCCCATCCAAACATATAAGTCCAGACCTTTAATGGTTGAGTGGACAATTCCAAATTTGCATAAAACAACTTCACAATCCTCTCACAGTAACTTCCCCCCAATTTGCACAAACCGGCTAAGCCAGCCCCCTCAAATAATTATTCAATTTCCAACTCAGCCAAGGACTCGAAGTCTACTATTTTAGAAATAATAATTGAACGGTGTTTAACATTAGTTTCATACCGTTCCTTCGCGTTGGTTGTCCTGAAGAGTGGGGAGTGAAGAATCGCTTCAATGAGTTGGAAACGGACCAGTGCACCTCCTGCTGGTCGTTGTTGAGGTTGTGGTTGAGGTTGAGGTTGTGCTTCAACCTTGACTCCTCCATCTTCATCCGCCGCGGATGCTCCAGCTTGCATCACCACGGGTGCTCTATCTTGCACCGCGACAGTAGCTTCTTTCGCTACGGGTGCTCCATCTTGCACCATGGCTAGCACAGTCCGGTGAAACTGACCGACGAGGTCAGTTGCAAGCCGACAACGTTCATGGGCAGAGTCCGTCGTTTCTGCCTGTGGTTGCGGGTGAGTTTGTGACAGACCATCCTTTCACTTGAACGTCATTTTCTTTACGCGGGAACCCATTGGTATCGATTACACAATGTGGAACGAAGGTCTGAGAATACGAATATTCGTCGAGGATTTCATGGTTCACGGTGAATTCACCGGACCTCACGTGCAATTCTTATATAGTAAGGCCCTGAGAACGCAAAAAGAGGCACAATGAACCACGATGGATTAGTATTAAACTGCCATGGTTTATAGTAAATCCACAACGGCTTAGTATTAAACCGCCACGATTTACTGTCAACCCGCGGTGGGTTATTTATGATCCCTGGCAGACCATCAATATTATAAGGTTATTTTTTTAAAATTATTGAGTCGCAGCGGATTAGTGGACAAGCCGTCGCAAATCGAAGTCAAAGCATTTAACGACAAACGTGACAGCGATGTTAACGGCGACTTTTTTTTATAGTTAAGTGGTTAATTTGTTAGCCAAAAAAAAGTTTAATAGTTGACTTGTCATGATCACAAATTACGATGGTTGGTTTGTCTTTTTTCCCTTAATTTAAATAAATATATAATAATAAAATTCATATGTATAATATTAAACAAAGGCTTGGTCTGAGGGCTCATGTGAAAGTTGGGGCCAATTCGACGCTATTGTGGTCCGCGTTAGGGTTTTGCGGCCTGAGATTGGGTCGGATATTTCCTCCTCTACCTTCGATCCATTTCCTCAACTTTCTCGTTCCCCGTCATGATGACCGTCAAGAAATAGCATAAAACTTTGAGAGTTTCTCTTCGTGAAACTCCTTGCAAGTCTTCGACCTTTGGAGCCGCGGTACGTTCAATATAATCGAACAAGCTACGAAGAAGAGGTTGTTTGTGTGTAAATAAGTAGGGATACAAAACGAATTCATCTATTCTATTTTTCCGAATCGGATTCTTGATATGGAGTCAATCATGGATGAGCAGTCGAACCAAACTCAAGGTCACGGTGAAGGTCCGACTCCAGTAGCGGAATCTCATTCACAGCCTCATGTAGGAGATGAAGAAGAGTCAAATGAGGACGACGAATTGATAGCCAAGGCTCAGAAGTTGATGGGGAAGATCACTTCTTCACCTGACAACCCTAACCCCACTGTACTCCACTCCCTTGCCTCACTTTTTGAAACGCAGGAGTCTCGGTTAGTGCTTCTCTCCGCCTAACTTTTTTATTTGAATTTTGTGTTTAATTTTCTAATTCGAAGTGTTGACATTAGTATATAGGAATGTGTTTGGAAATGGTCGTGACTATCTTTTTTCTTTTTTCTCACGGTTATCGTCATAGAATGGTTAGCCAAGATAGATATGTGGCTAACTTAAATGTTGTGTTTTGATTCATATGGAGGAAAAGCTTGATGCTGCTACAGAAAGTGACTAGCAATAAAAAATTTGCGGAACATCATGTCCATTTCGCTTAAGTGCTATATAAGTTTAAAATGATTTTTTCCAAACGAATTTAAAATGTCTAAAAAATATGATTTAGATGAAAGAAAACAAATATATCATTTCTTCGTTAAAGCAAATTGCGTACATCCATTGTAATGTTACTAGATGTTACTATTCGAAAATTGGATATTATCCAGTCTTTTGAAGAGATTGCCCCTCGAGGGTACCTGCTTTAGCTTTTAAAAGCTGTTGGGTAAGTAACGAACGCTCTTCTGTCATTGTTCAGCTTCTGGAAAACTGGGCATTTTTTCCTAGTTCAGCATTGTTATTTTAGTCCTTTACTGTTATTATGCTGTAAGTTTTTTAATAAGATTAGTGTGCAGGTACATGGAAGAGAATTGTTCTTCCTCCAGTAATAGTCGTGCTTCTCACAGCATTGGAAAGCTTGGGAATGTAGTTCGGGTAACTAAAATTTGTTGTTTGCTTACAGTAAATTTTTAATAATCTTTTCTTTATTTTATTTTCTGATTTGGCCATGTTGTGAAAGTGTTACTGATTATTATTTTTTTTCATCTATAGGATAATGATGAGTTCTTCGAGTTGATTTCTTCAAAATTTCTAGTAGAAACCAGATACTCAATGTCCATTCAAGCTGCTGCTGCAAGACTTCTTTTAGGCTGTTCATTAACTTGGATTGTATGTTCGCTTTCCTTTTTTTTTCTTTTAGTTGGTTTGCCCTCTTTTGGCATGTGTAATTTCTCCCTATGGTACCAAGTTTTTCTTTTGAATTTGATAAGCTGTATTGGGTCTCAGTATCCTCATATTTTTGAAGAAGATGTTTTGGATAACATTAAAAAATGGGTGATGGAAGACACTGCAAGATCTTCTGCTGAAGATCATAATTGGAAGCTTGAATTTGGAGAGCGTGAAGTTTCTGATTCTGAAATGTTACGGACCTATTCTACTGGACTTCTTGCTGTATGTTTGACAGGGTAAGCTTATTTTAATTTTCTTGTTGCTTTTGCCTATTACTAAATTTCTTCAGTTGTTATTGGTTACAATGTCTCATTTTTTTTCTTTATGTCAGTGGCGGTTCTGGTTCATTGGTAGAAGATGTTTTGACATCTAGATTGTCTGCCAAACTAATGCGCTATCTTCGTATCCGAGTCCTTGGAGATACAAATCAGAAAGATTTTAGTCATTTGTCAGAGGCTAAAAACGCATCTGGTGCTAGTGGAACAAAGAGTAGGGAAGAAAACCGGGCTAGAGTTAGGCAGGTCCAGGAAACATCCCATTTTGAAGATTTGAGGGTCGCTGACGAGAGATCCCTCGATGAACAAGGTTTTGGCAGGCATGATGAAGAACGTTGGATTGATAGTGGAGAAGGGGCTGATGGGTTGGCTGAAGGTGTTAATATTTATGTTGCTGATGCAGAAGAGGAGAACAGATGGCATACTCAGGATTTGCGTGATGGAATGACAATATTTAGTGATCTGGATGATAATGCAAGAGACGACTCTGCTAGGCGCAAGTTGAATCGTGGGAGGTCTAGAGGAAAAGGAAAGGGTACTGAAAGTTCTGTTGATACCAATCAAGTTTTAACATCACCAGGCTCTTGTAATCGATGGCGAAGTGCTAGAGAAAAGAGTTTGTTAAGAAACCCAGATATGAAGAAAATATATGACATGAATAAGAGTTTGAACAGAGTCAATACTGATGCTTTGGCTTTTGAAAGAGAGGAAAGTGATGATTGCTTCCTAGAGTGCAAAATTGGAACTGTGGATATTTCAGATGTGGTCAAGAAAGCTGTTAGAGCAGCTGAAGCTGAAGCCAGAGCAGCCAATGCACCTTTAGAAGCCATTAAAGCCGTCGGTGATGCAGCTGCCGAAGTGGTCAAAACTGCAGCTTTAGAGGTATATAGCATGTCAGCTTTCATCCTTGCTCTCTTTTCTGAGCCATTTTTTAGTGTGTTGGTACTTTATAGTGTTTTGTTATCCACATCCCTTAGGAATTTAAGACTTCCAATAATGAAGAAGCTGCGCTTTTGGCTGCTTCTAGAGCTGCATCTACTGTAATCGATGCAGGGAACGCCATTGAGGTTTGCAGGTATGTTAATAAATGTTTGTATAATTTATAGATGCCACAAAAGCATGACATTTCCTGATTAGCAACTTCATGTTCATGCTTTTAGCTTGCTAGACATACTTCAAGAAGTATTTTTCAATTCAGATCCCTAAGCCATCCAAGATAATTATTTGCAGGGGGCTGAACAGTGTAAATGATGGTTTAAGTAATATTGTTGATGTGATTGAAAAGGAAATAAATGAGGTCACTGAAGATTTTTTTATCCCAAATACCGAGTCCCTTTCCCAGCTCAGGGAAAAATACTGTATTCAGTGCCTTGAGATACTAGGGGAATATGTTGAAGTTTTGGGACCTGTACTGCATGAAAAAGGTGTAGAAGTATGCCTTATACTTCTGCAAAGGAGTTCCAAACCTAATGACAAATTTAAAAATGGAACATTTTTGCCTGACGTGATGAAGTTAATTTGTGCTTTGGCGGCTCATCGTAAATTTGCTGCATTATTCGTGGATCGTGGTGGAATACTGAAACTACTTGCCGTCCCAAGAGTTACTCAAAACTTTTTTGGTCTTTCTTCGTGCTTATTCACAATTGGTTCTCTTCAGGTAGCGACATTTACTGGTTGATTGCCAAATGTAGCTTTTATGTTTTAATTATTCATTGTTTTTTCTTTTGTTAAGAGGAACATTCAACGCCATTGCGTCTTACTATCAATAAATTTTTTGAATGTTTTGGTTTTACACTCTTGTAACCCTATCCTTTTTCAATTACATCTTTTTACTAATCAAAATTACTTTTGCAGGGTATCATGGAGCGTGTTTGTGCCCTACCATCAGATATTGTCTGTCAGGTGGTTGAGGTAGCTATTCAACTTCTTGAGTGTCCCCAAGATCAAGCAAGAAAAAATGCAGCCTTGTTTTTTTCTGCTGCATTTGTTTTTAGAGCAGTTATTGATGCTTTTGATGCACAAGATGGTTTACAAAAAGTACTTGGGCTTTTAAATGAGGCTGCCTCCGTAAGAACTGGAGGAAATTCTGGGACATTAAGCTTTCCTATTTCTGGATCATTGAGGAATGATAGATCAGCATCAGAAGTATTAACGGCCTCTGAGAAACAGATAGCTTATCACACCTGTGTTGCTTTACGACAGTATTTCAGGGCTCATCTCCTCTTGCTTGTTGAGTCTATCCGCCCGAATAAAAATAGTCGAAGTGCTACTCGAAATATTCCTAGCGTGAGGGCTGTTTATAAGCCACTTGATATTAGCAACGAGGCTCTAGATTCAGTGTTTCTCCTGTTACAGAAGGATCGGAAGCTTGGGGCTGCATTTGTAAGAACCCGATGGCCTTCTGTTGAGAAGTTTTTGAGTTCTAATGGACATATAATCATGCTGGAATTATGTCAGGTATAACATGTTCAGTTCCTACATTTTCTTATTGGGCTTTACTTCTATCTGTGTTTATTTTTGAATTTGGTCTGTTCATAGGCCCCACCAGTGGAGCGGTACTTGCATGATCTGCTTCAATATGCATTGGGTGTTCTCCACATCGTTACATTGGTACCTAACGGCCGGAGGATGATTGTGAATGCAACATTGAGCAATAATCGGGTTGGTATAGCTGTCATTTTGGATGCAGCTAGCGTTGCTAGTAACTTTGTGGAGCCTGAGGTAATTGAATTTGATTTTCTTTTTTTTTCCACAAATGTTGGAAGTGAAGTTCTTAAACCAATTTTTTTCTTGAGTTCTACAATGTTGTATATATAACATGATAGTTTTTTTTGTCTTCAGATCATTCAACCATCATTAAACGTGTTAATTAATCTTGTTTGCCCTCCACCGTCAATCAGCAATAAGCCATCTTTATTGGCACAAGGTCATCAGTCTGTTTCTGCTTTCACCTCTATTGGCCCTACTTTGGACACTAGAGATAGAAATGCAGATCGTAATGCATCAGATAGAGCTATTTATGTGTCTAGCCAGGGTGATCAAAGATACAGGAATGGAGAGTCTATTTATATAGAAAGAATCTCTGCCTCGGCTGTTGGTTCGTTGGCTATTAGTAACAATACACAGACTCCTGTGTCAACAGCAGCCTCGGGATTAGTAGGTGATCGTAGAATAACTTTAGGTGCTGGGGCAGGTTCTGCTGGCCTTGCTGCCCAATTGGAACAAGCTTACCGTCGAGCAAGAGAGGCTGTCCGTGCCAACAATGGTATAAAGGTTCTTCTACATCTACTGCAACCCAGAATATATTCGCCTCCTGCGGCTCTTGACTGTCTTCGTGCTCTGGCATGTCGTGTCCTACTTGGTTTGGCTAGAGATGATACAATTGCCCATATATTAACAAAACTACAGGTGAGTTCTTGCTTTCCATGTTTAAGAATTGGTTGACAAATATATAGATTGAGAGGCTTTCAAATTCTTGTTCCAATTACCTTCTTAAGTTAAAACAATCTAATTAGCTTCTGAAGTTGGATTTTTCTAATTTTGAAAGGGAGATTATGTTTTAGAGATTTATAACAGCCATCTTGCTTACTTTTATGAAAAGTGTTGACAAATTGGTTGCTGCACTTCCAAAGCCCAATCTAAGTGGCAAAATGGAAACTAAAAATCTATATGCTGTGTGTAAATTTTTAAGCTGTGAAAAATATTTTGTTGTAATGTAGGAATACGATAAACGTTTGTCCCTTATTTAATTTTATGGGGAAACTTGCGATCAACCCTGACCATTTTTTGTGACAGACAAAAAGAGATTGGAAACAGCTTCTAAGATTGAAATTATGAGGAAAGTTTGTGGCCATCACAGCTATCACTTTTAAGATCTAATTTCATTAGTCAACATAAACTGATAGATAAACTTATTTTGAATTGCTTCATTTTATGTCACCTAAAGAGGTGTTAACTCATAGCACCACAGGGAATTTGATTTATTAGTCTTTTCACCAACAAGTGAAGGGGATGTATGAGTCATATGCTTATTTATAATGTTGTTAACCTTGCATCTTTTTGAGCTACTACTTTTGGATGCAAACTTCTACTGATTAAACGTTTTCAGTTTATAATGTTCAGTACAATTATCCCTCAAACTATTACATGATCATAGGTTGGCAAAAAATTATCTGAGCTGATTCGAGATTCAGGGAGCCAGACAACAGGGACAGAGCAAGGTCGGTGGCAAGCAGAACTTTCTCAGCTTGCAATTGAGCTGATTGCGGTAGGCATCTTTATCTTGAAGCCATTAATATGATCTTTTATAGGGTTTGCATCTCCATACAACAGCCCCTTCATTATGGGAGTGCTTTGTAGTATTTGTCCTCTGACTAATGCTTTTATTCTGTGCATTTAATTAATTAGTGCTATAGTTATCGTCATCTAGAATAAAAGAACAAGAAAATGAACCTTGGGGTTTTAGCTAAAGATTATCATTATGAGATATTTTATCGTAAAATTTTGAGTTACTACGTATTAGTGCACTTTTAACTTCATATATCTCTCTATTTGAAATGTCAATTTCTACATGTGCAGATTGTAACAAACTCAGGTCGTGCGAGTGCATTAGCGGCTAGTGATGCTGCTACCCCTACTTTGAGACGGATAGAAAGAGCAGCCATTGCTGCTGCCACTCCTATCACTTATCATTCCAGGTAACTGCTTGTTTCCTAGTATACAGTGTGCTATGACTATCAACCGCTTTTATTTGTTTCTTTTCTCTTCCATTGATGGTTGATAGTTTTCATCGATATCGTTTATGAAAATTTCAGGGAACTTTTACTCTTAATTCATGAGCACCTTCAGGCATCTGGCATGGCCACTACTGCCACTACACTTCTGAAAGAGGCACAGTTGACCCCTTTGTCATCCTTAGCAGCCCCATCTTCTCTTGGATACCAAGCCTCCGTGCAAGAAATCCCTTCAATACTACCTCAGTGGCCTTCTGGTCGCTCCCAAGGTGGATTTCTTACTGGAAAAGCAAAGCTAAGTGCTCGGATGGATGAATCAAACTTGAAATGTGACTTAACAGGCTCAACTTCAAAGAGAAAGCCTTTGGTTTTCTCTCCTTTTGGTTCACAAAATAGAAGTCAACCTAAATTCAACGATCCACCATCAACTAGGAAGGTATCCATCGTAAAACAGTCCTTTGTAACTGCAGGTGCATCACAATCTGTCTCTGCTGATGCAGACACTCAATGTAAAACACCAATAGTATTGCCTATGAAACGGAAGTCATCTGAGCTGAAGGATAACGGAAGTGTATCGTCTTCGTTGAAGCGGCTCAATACTTCTGAGCAAGGGTTTTGCTCATCGGTTTGTCTAACACCCAGTTCCATCCGTAAAACCAGTTTTGCACCGGATGTTGAGTTGTCTACACCAAATGCTTACCTGAGAGATCAGCAGGGGCGACCAACAACAACTGGTTGTTTGGCAGATAATTTGGATGACATTCATAATTCTAATTTTCACATTGGACAGGTCACACCATCCTCCCATTCTGGAGTTATAAATGATCCTCAGACCAGCACGGCAGAGAGATTAACGTTAGACTCAATTGTTGTTCAGTACCTAAAACACCAGCATCGTCAATGTCCGGCACCCATTACAACTCTTCCTCCACTCTCTCTGTTAAACCCTCATATTTGCCCTGAACCAAAACGAAGCCTTGATGCCCCATTGAACATTACTGCCCGTCTTGGTTCTCGTGAATTCAAAAATAATGGAGGTGGGATCCATGGAAGTCGCCGGGATCGACAGTTTGTTTATAGCAGATTTAGACCTTGGCGAACTTGTAGGGACGATGTTGGTTCAGTTTTGACATGCATCACCTTTCTTGCGGACTCTTCTCATGTGGTAGTTGGCAGTCAATCTGGAGAGATAAAAGTTTTTGAAAACAACAGCAGCAGGGTGATAGAAAGTTGCACGAGCCACCAAGCCCCTTTGACCCATGTTCAGTCATATCGCTCGGGTCAGAGCCAGATGTTACTTTCTTCGAGCTCCCAGGATGTTAGGTTGTGGGATGCATCTTCAGTGTCTGGTGGGCCCTTGCATTCTTTCGATGGATGCAAGGCTGCAAGGTTTTGCAATTCTGGAAACATTTTTGCTGCCATGTCGACAGAGCCTTCCCAGCGAGAAATTCTCCTGTACGATGTTCAGACATCCCATTTGGAGTTAAAGCTATCTGATACTTCCCTTAATTTTACTGGTCGAGGGCATATTTATTCCCTCGTACATTTCAGCCCTTCGGACACAATGCTGCTATGGAATGGAGTCTTGTGGGACAGACGGGTTTCAGGACCCGTCCACCGGTTCGATCAGTTTACAGATTACGGGGGTGGTGGTTTTCACCCAGCTGGAAATGAGGTACTCACATCTCATGTCTGCTTTTTCTTGTTTGTAGTTTTCTACTTTCTCGCTCCGATTCTACCAAGTTTCTCTTGGAATTGGTTAAATTCTTCCTTAGCCTCATCTGAATTCTAATTTTTTTTTGCCTTTGCGGATAAACGCTGGTTGTTAGTAATGGTGTTTTTTCTTACAACGTGAAACTGAGAACGACAAACATTTGTTTCATAATCCTGGCTGACTTCACTAGAGCCTCTTTTCTTGTCAGCATGGTTTTTTTTTTCAATTTTGTTACTTTGGTGTTTGGCAGGTTATAATAAACTCTGAAGTCTGGGATCTTCGGAAGTTTAGGCTTCTACGAAGCGTACCTTCACTGGACCAAACATCACTAACATTTAATGCACGGGGAGATGTGATTTATGCGATCTTGAGGAGAAATATGGAGGATGTTATGTCAGCAGTTCACACTCGGCGAATGAAGCACCCCCTTTATGCTGCCTTCCGCACCATTGATGCAGTTAATTATTCAGATATTGCTACCATTCCCGTTGATCGATGTGTACTGGACTTTGCAACTGAGAAAACTGATTCATTTGTTGGGTTGATCACTATGGATGATCAACAAGAGATGTTTTCCTCAGCTAGAGTATATGAAATTGGTCGACGAAGACCTACAGATGATGACTCTGATCCAGACGATGCAGAGAGTGAAGAGGAAGACGATGAAGACGATGAGGACGATGCTGATTTGGACCCTATCTTAGGGCGTGATATTGATGGAGATGGGGACAGTGATGCTGATGATCTTGGCGATGAAGATGATGACAGTGTGAGTGAGCTCGATGACGACGAAGACGATGGGGATTTTATCATGGACGGTGTTGGCTTTGAGGGTGGAGGTGGGATGTTGGAAAGCGAATCAGATGGCGAGGAGGATGATCAACGAGTTGGATCTTTCAGCAGCGAGGAGGAAGCGGATTTTTTAAATGGTAACTTTTTTAGATATTAAATTGGGAGGATGTAAATTATATTTGGACATGAAAACGCTCATAAATATGCAATATGTTGGTATACGCATTACAACATGGAATTATTTCTCTTCTTCTAACATTTTTAATTTTAATTAATGCAATAATTGATATAAATTATAAATAAAATAAAGAGAAATTAATAAATCAATTATTGTGTTTTGTAATTAATAAGTTAACTAAAGTATTTTCGTTAATAACTTAACACCTGAACTATGAGAAATTGACGTAAATATTGTTATTATGTTTGTTGTTAAATATTTAAATTTTTTTCAACAACAAAGCTATATATATTCTTCTGCAGAACATCACTACTAAGTATAAAGCTTCTAGTTTGTTGTTTTTTCATGGAATGTCATACTTTCTTCCTCATAACATCATTATGAATAAACATTTCTCATTATCTGTCATTCCCCCGTTCGGAACGTCATACGTTCTCTCGCAAAATGACATCGTTCCAGTGCGGAAAGGCATCGTTCCAGCAATGAAAGACATCGTTCCTCGGCCTTATATAAATTCACATCATACTCAGAGCGATTACCTCAGTGATTTTCTCATCAATTATCAAACCCTAGAGCTTTCCGAGAGTTGAAGTGTACCGCATCCAAGATGAAGTTAAAGCGTTAGTGATTGTTGCTTACCAATGGCCTCTGGGAGTGATTAGGAATCCGTTCACTACCCATTGGAAGTGGAGCTCATGTCGATAGTCTTGACACATGATATTTGTGCATTCGGAGACGAACCTGCTATAGTGGTGTATTCCATCTCTGCAACTCTAGACGAGGAGAAGCTTCGTTCATTGTATGAATCCAATTACGAAGACATGAGCGAGTAGGCCTCAACGACCGCCACTAACAAAATGTTCTTTCGTTGGTATGTGTTTGGGCAAAAAGTATAATTCTTTAAACCAAATTAGAGAAGAAATTGTAGATTATGCGTTGAAGATTGAGAACGAGATAAAATTCACGTATATTGACTCTCATTGCTTGAGGGTTGTCTGCTAAGAACGGTGCATTTGCGGATACATGCCTAAAAAATGTAAGGTGAACTGAAGTTTCAAATAAAGAGTTATGACGACGTTCACACTTGCTCAAGAAAGATGGAATGTCGTCATGCCTATGCCAAATGAGTGGCAATACATTACTTGGACAAATTCAAAAGTCAGGCCGACTAGAACCTTCCTTCCATAATTGAGACTATCAGGATTTTAATGTGAACATTACATCCAGCCTTGCCAAAAGGGTAAGAAATGCAACCCAAAAATTGAATGAAGGGCATGACAATGAGCAACACAAGCTCATATGGTTATATGACGAGGAAATTCGAAGGTTTAATCCTTGAAGTTCACTGCATGTTCAGATAGAGAGGATTGATCTTTCACACAGTCCCACATTTAAAAGAATGTACATGTGTTTGGCTGCATGTAAAATAGAGTCGTTGAACTATGGTAGACCTGTAATTTGCTTGGATGAGTACCACTTGAAGGGATCGTGTCCGGGCTAGCTGCTTACTACTGTCAACATTGATGGGAACGATGAAATTTATTCGATTGTTGTAGCTATGATTGAAGCAGAATGTAGACATTCTTAGAGCTGATTTTTGGAATTGTTGGTTTTTGAAATTGTTGCTTACAAGAGAGAGTTGGTTTTTGACTCAGACTGTTAATTTGTGTAGGGGTTGGTGCCAACTTCTGGGAGTTTACAGGGTCAGCGGAACATTGTTTTTGCATATGACACCTATATGTAAATTTTCAAAAACAATTTAAAAGCAAGTTGTTCAAGGATGCAATGTGGGGCGCTTCTAGAGCTACAACGTCACCGCACTTTGAGAGAGAGATAAGTAAACTATTTTTGCTTGACTGGTCAACACACACATGTCTACGATGAATAGATGTGAGATTTAAACATGCCTTCAGCTTGATCCCAAAGTGCAACATAACCCTGAACAACTTGAGCGAGTCCTTCAATGCCTATATCCTTCTAGCTCGGGACAGACCGATTCTCACTACGTTCTAGATTATAAGAAATGACATCATATGTAGAATCGTTAAGAAATATGAAAAGATGATGTAGTCGACAAACCTTTTATGTCTGCAGATCAAGAATCGAATTGTCAGATTACAACTTGCAAATCGAAATCAGAGTCCTGTTTTTGCAGGTGCTGGCTAGTTTAAGGTGAGCAACGGTAACAAACAATACTCTATCAATTTGGACATGCGTACTTATAACTATTACTGGTAGGAGTTGATTGACATTTCGTGTGTGCATGCAATCCCTTGTATGCATTTTATGAGGAGATCTCATGAGGAATTTGTGCATGAGTGCTACCACCGAGAAACATACATGAGGATGTGCTCTCACTTTGTCCACTCGGTCAGTGGACAAATTTGTTAGTTTTTTTGTTGGGCTATGTTTTATTTTGATGATGACTAAATTGTTGGTTAATTTAATAAATCAATAAGTTATATTTTGTGTTGTATTTCGTATTTACCGGATATTAGTCGTATTGTTTTATCATAATATTTATATGTGATTATTGGAAATACTCTCAAAATGGGTATTATTAATGTTCTAACATATTTGTTTGAATCAATGTAGTGTGACATATCATTTTGGGACTCAATATAGTTCAGGGTTTATTTTATAGTGAAGTGGGGACGAGACTGCGGAAGAGAAAATGCGTCCCAATCTGTTATGTGGTCTTTCGGATGAGTGTCGACAGATGCGGATGAAGATGCCCCACGTTCGATTTGAATTTGTAATATTTTTTGACATTTTCAGGACATTTCGGACGCATGCAGATGAGTGTGGAGGAGCTCAGACACGTCTGTTTTGAATCTGTCATTTTTGGTGCACATTGGGATGAGTGCGGATGAGGATCAGCATCCGCAAGAGGTGAACTGTGCACATTCGGATGAGTGCAGATGAGGGCGGATGAGGAGCTCTGCGTCCTAAAGTCAAAAATCTACACAACGGCTATAATTTCAACGGATAAAATCCAACGGTCACATGCGGATGAGTCCGGACGAATGAGGACATCCGGAAGTGCAAAGTCTATAAATACAAGTTCACTCCAAACTCTCTACAACGATCGAACATTCGAGGCGAAGCCCTACCAAAATCAAGACTCGAATACTACTCACTGTGAGCTATATAATTGTAAATTCAATTCTCCCTATTCCGAACTTGTGAATTAATTTGAGAGAAATTAGACTAGTTAGATTGTGCTTTAATTTCCATATTCTATATTTGTGCTAAATTGTAAAAGGGTGATTCCCTAAGAATTTATCACACAAGGGTGACAACCCTAAATACTCAACGGCTCGATTGAACGCCCGAAAGTTTAATCAACGGGTAACTTCCCGTAATAGTCAAATGAAGGGTGACGCCTCGTAAGAGTCAAAGATTGACGACCTTATAATTAGTCAAAGGTGACGCCACGTTTAATAGTTAATTCATAAACGGTTTTATTGGCACTCGTAAGTCAATTGCTTAGTGTATTTCCAATTGGAACTTGGAGCGCAGACGTAGGCGACTTTGCCGAACCACGTAAACAAATATTGTGTGCACTTCTCTAACCCTTACTCTTCACATTATTGCATATCTTTGTTATTCATATTTTAATTATATACAGTAAATCTGTAACGACCCGAATTTTCATACATTTAAAAATACATTAAAAATTTGAGAAAAACATATCATAGTGCAATTTGGGCCGTTAGAAACACTTATATACATCACTATCTCTCACATTACATGATCTGGCCAAACACAAGCTCGCGCATGCAAATCTTTCCTCAACTGTATCGAGTTCACACGCTATTTTATCATGTAGATACCTATACCACGAGTAAACTGTACGCCTAAAAAGGCTTAAGAATAAAATTTAATTACAATTATTAACCTAGATGATTTAAACATGCGTATTGGTTAAATTACTCTATTCATGATCGCTCAGTCAATTTATATTCAATTAATATCTATAGACAACCAAACTATTAAACAAGCAAAATTATTAACAAAGCAACCATCAATTAATCTAGAAATAAATGGGTTAACAATGAAATAAATAGAATTTAAATTAACTAAACA
The DNA here is from genome assembly GCA_022433065.1 of Begonia loranthoides. Classification (NCBI taxonomy): domain Eukaryota; kingdom Viridiplantae; phylum Streptophyta; class Magnoliopsida; order Cucurbitales; family Begoniaceae; genus Begonia; species Begonia loranthoides. The sequence goes on from CM039468.1 coordinate 51,270,378, forward strand.
TCCTTGAAATGGTTAAATCATTACTAGTTATTTAAACATGATTTAAATAGTCGATTAACGTGATTTACTTGATTAACATGTTAGATTAGTTCACTGAGCAAAATAATGAGCAACACATATAATTCACGTCACTAAGTCTTGAAATAAGGATTACAACATATCTACTAAACATTAAGAGGATATTACAAGAGCCATCATCCAAGAAATTATCAACAAAGTACTCACAAAGACAATAATCCTAAAACTAGCAGGGGGCAACAACAATAAAATTACAAACAAATAGAGTATTCACAAATCCACCGATCCAGATTGTCAACTAAAGATAACTAACAACAACCAATATTTACAAAATAGCTACACAGAACATGCAGAGTATCCTCATAGAAAGCATTCGACAAATGAACATGTAGACACACATACCCTACCATTATCACTAAGCATAACCTTCTAGGAAGTGAAACAGCCAACAACAGAATTACACAACCTATCAATTAACAGTAAGCAATTCGACAAAGCAACCTACAACAGAACAACCAACAATAGAACTGCTAACAAAATCGAACAACAGGCCAGACACACCCAATCCTTACTATTTAGACGAAAACCAATGTAGAGACAGCCACTCCATCACACGGCACCAGCTCCCGATCACAGACGGCAGTTCCAGCAGTCCACGGCAGCTCCACACCCGAGAACAAAATTCTCTAGAACACTTCCCCTTCTCTGACCTCTCTCTCCCCCAGAAATCTCAATTACTTGCTGGATTTAAACACAAAAGGCAAATTTGGAAATGCATAAATGCTTACCCAAGGAAATCCTACGAAATAAGCCCCCAGATCCTGATATTTCGGATCGGCTCTCCACGCACTGCCAATCAGCTTCCATTCAAAACTGCCTGATAAGAAATTAGAGGAACAAATCGGATTGAGCCAACCTGCGAGCTGGACTGGACCAGCAAAGCAGCCCAACAATCCGAAGCCCAATCTAGTCGTCCTGCTCCCGTTGATTCCAGCCTACGGTCCCTACCCGTCGCAAACCGAACACGAAATGCAAAGGAGGAAAGAAATCGATACAACCCACCTCGACCATTCACCAGAAAAGATCGCTCGCAGAAGTTTCAACGCCAAAAATCGTCGCCGGCCGAAATGGAGTTCCGGTTCCATCCCGTGAGCAGCAACAACTCGAGCCCTAGCTCTCTGTGAACCTCAGTCCCGATCACCTCAGTCCCGATCTCCCTCGTCTCCCTGTCTCGTTCTCTGCCCGCGAAGACGAAAATGCAGAATGGCCTTTTGGCCATTTTGTTGTTTTTATTTTTATTTTATTTCATTTCTTCTTTAACTAAAACAAAACCCAATCATCCTATTAATCCGCATTACCTTTTAATTACTCGATTAAATTTCTCTTAAATAATTTAATTAAATAATTCATTTAATTAAATTATTCTTAATTTAAAGTTCCAATTTATCATTTATTAAAATATCCGTCAATTAATTTAATTTAACAAATTAAATTCAATTTTATCACTAAAATATCCGTACGCCTAACACTCCTAATATGTTCTGTAATATCCTGATAATTAAAAATATCAGGGTGTTACATACTTCCCCCCTTAAAATAAATTTCGTCCCCAAAATTTGCCCCTTAACAGCCTTCATTTACTCGTCTAAACTCTTACTAGCTACCCAATTGGTGTTTCTAGTTGACTCTAGGCTTGACTTAATACTAGCCCCTCTCGAATCGACGTTTGCCTAACTCTAGCTAATAGATCGGCTTAACAACATCTAAACTCATTTAAACTCATCTCTTCGCACAAAAGTCGATCCAACTATCGAACTCACTCTTCCACACTTCTGTTGTGCTACTCTATTACCCATTTACCCCTCTTAGGTTTCTAACTCGTTTGTGCTTCTCAGTCTGTGTGTGAATACCAGTTTTTATTCTGTTTCTATTATTATTTCCGTATCCATTCCTAGAAATCACTCTGGAAATTTTGTTTTCGTTTCTGTCTCCATTCCCGTTTCTGTTTCAGGTTATGTCTCTGTTTCTGTTTCTGTCTCGGTATCTGTTTCGGTATCCGCGATCGTATGCGTTTCTGTATCCGTATCTATTTCCGTTTCTGTATCCGTATCTGTATCTGTATCTATATCTGTATTTGTATTCGTTTCCATTCCTGGAAACTCGTTTCCATTTCTATTTCCATTTCCGTTTCTGTTTCAGTTTTTGTTTCCGTTTCAGTTTCAGTTTCGGTTCATGTGCTCATACCGTTTCCGTATCTGTTTCCAAAGTTTTTGTTTCTGTTCTCGTATCTAGTTCAGTCCATGTGCTCGTTTTGTTGAAAACTTTGACTAATTTAGCACTTAATCTCAACTCTCACTATCACGTCTACCCTTTATTTACCCGTTGCAACCTCTCATCTTTTCTTACACTTTTACGCTTTAATTTGTTGATATATTTTGCTTTTTCTGTTAATAGGTATAGTTGATGTTTTCTTTTCTTTAATTTACTTTACTTTTCTTTTGTTCCCATGTCGGGCTAAGCTACCGGACCACAAAAATCATCATTTTTTCTTTACTTTTGTTCATGTGTCGGGCTAAGCTACCGGACCACACAAACCATCATCTTTCCTTTACTTTTGTTCATGTGCCGAGCTAAGCTACCGAACCACACAAACCATCATCTTCCCTTTACTTTTGTTCATGTGCCGGGCTAAGCTACCAGACCACACAAACCATTATTAAGAGTTACTTTTGTTCGCTTTTTATCATTTATTAATTCACTCTTGTTGATCGTGATTCGTTCATCGTTTGTGCCAAACATTGTGCATACTCATCTAAGGGCCTCACTTAACTACATGACTTCATTTAACTATCTGACTCCGTTTAAATCCTACGTCCATTCCACTTATTCTCATGTTCCCATGTCCAAAAATTTGGGCAGTCTCCCTTGTTTTTTGACTCCCCCAAAGCTAAACATCCTGCATAAAATATCCCAACAATTTCAGTATTCTCCATTCTTATCATCATCTACTAATTCGTTCTTTAACTCTAACGTCATTATCATAAAAATAAACATTCATAACTAAGGAAAGTAAGTAAAACAATTAAATTAAAGTACAAGCAATTAAATTGAAGTACTTATAGTTGATGAAGTATTTTCACGTCGAGACTTGTGTTGGCAGACATGCTATAATATCAATTTTGAATTTTACAAAAATCATTTTAGAACAAGTGAGAGATTCCGTTTTAAAAACGATTATCAGAGTAGTTTACAAAAATCGTTTTTAAGACACAGGCTCTGATACCAAATGTAACGACCCGGATTTTCATACATTTAAAAATAGATAAAAAATTTGAGAAAAACATATCAGAGTGCAATCTGGGCCGTTGAAAACACTTAAAAACATTTGCGGAAACGTAATAATTTAAAAGAAATAAATTAAACTTTTAATTACAATTTAGAAAATGAAAACTAAATTTAATTATACATCACTGTCTCTCACATTACATAATCTGGCCAACCACAAGCTCGCACATGCAAATCCCTCTTCAACTGTATCGAGTTCACACGCTATTTTATCCTGTAGATACTTACACCACGAGTAAACTGTAAGCCTAAAAAGACTTAGTAAGAAAGGGGTTAACAATCAAAGAATAAAATTTAATTACAATTATTAACCTAGATGATTTAAACATGCTTATTGGTTAAATTAATCTATTCATGATCCCTCAGTCAATTCATATTCAATTAATATCTATAGACAACCAAACTATTAAACAAGCAAAATTATTAACAAAGCAACCATCAACTAATCTAGAAATAAAAGGGTTAACAATGAAACAAATAGAATTTAAATTAACTAAACATGCTTGAAATGGTTAAATCATTTAAACATGATTTAAATAGTCGATTAACTTGATTTACTTGATTAACATGCTAGATTAGTTCACTAAGCAGAGCAAAATAATGAGCAACACATATAATTCACGTCACTAAGTATTGAAATAAGGATTACAATATATCTACTAAACATTAAGAGGACATTACAAGAGCCATCATCCAAGAAATTATCAACAAGTACTCACAAAGACAATAATCCTAAAACTAGCAGGGGGCAACAACAATAAAATTACAAACCAATAGAGTATTCACAAATCCACCGAACCAGTTTGTCAACTAAAGATAACTAACAACAACCAATATTTACAAAATAGCTACACAGAACATGCAGAGTATCCTTATAGAAAGCATTCGACAAATGAACACGTAAACACACATACCCTACCATTATCACTAAGCATAACCTTCCAGGAAGTGAAACAGCCAACAACAGAATTACACAACCTATCAATTAACAGTAAGCAATTCGACAAAGCAACCTACAACAGAACAACCAACAATAGAACTGCTAACAAAATCGAACAACAGAAACTCGACGCACGCACACATACTCGTGGGTAGGGCTTAGACGGCCAGAGACACCCAATCCTTACCATTTAGACGAAAACCAATGCAGAGACAGCCACTCCATCACACGACAGCAACTCCCGATCACGGACGGCAGTTCCAACAGTCCACGGCAGCTCCACACCCGAGAGCAAAATTCTCTAGAACACTTCCCCTTCTCTGACCTCTCTCCCCCATCTCAATTACTTGCTGGATTTAAACACAAAAGGCAAATTTGGAAATGCATAAATGCTTACCCATCGAAATCCCACGAAATAAGCCCCCAGATCCTGATATTTCGGATCGGCTCTCCACGCACTGCCAATCAGCTTCCATTCAAAGCTGCCAGATAAGAAATTAGAGGAACAAATCGGATTGAGCCAACCTGCGAGCTGGCCTGGACCAGCAAAGCAGCCCAACAATCCGAAGCCCAATCTAGTCGTCCTGCTCCCGTTGATTCCAGCCTACGGTCCCTGCCCGTCGCAAACCGAACACGAGATGCAAAGGAGGAAAGAAATCGATCCAACCCACCTCGACCATTCACCGGAAAAGACTGCTCGCGGAAGCTTCAACGCCGGAAATCGTCGCCGGCCGAAATGGAGTTCCGATTCCATCCCGTGAGCAGCAACAACTCGAGCCCTAGCTCTCTGCGAACCGAAGTCACCGCTGTCGCCGAGCATGCCTGGAGTCGCACACCGCCGGACCCGTGCTCGCCCGTCGCCGTCGCCTCAGTCCCAATCTCCCTCGTCTCCCTGTCTCGTTCTCTGCCCGCGAAGACGAAAATGCAGAATGGCCTTTTGGCCATTTTGTTGTTTTTATTTTTATTTTATTTCATTTCTTCTTTAACTAAAACAAAACCCAATCATCCAATTAATCTCCCTCAACTTTTAATTACTTCATTAAATTTCTCTTAAATAATTCATTTAATTAAATTATTCTCAATCTAATTTAAAGGTCCAATTTACCATTTATTAAAATATCCATCAATTGATTTAATTTAGTAAATTAAATCTAATTTTATCACTAAAATATCCGTAGGCCTAACACTCCTAATACTTTCTGTAATATCCTGATAATTAAAAATATTGGGGTGTTACAAAATCACTTAAGGTTCTTAGGATTAAAATATCACACGAAAATATTAGAAACGCTATAGGCGTCTATTGATCCTACAATTGGTATCAGAGCAGAAGATTTACATTTTTGTGTGATATTGCAATTATTGTGCACATTGCTATAATTCATTGATTTGCATCAATTGAAATAAATTTCCTTGTTGAATTTCTTTTGTGAAATTTAGTTGAATATCATTGGTTGGAAATTTGATATATATGCATATTATGGATTTCAATAGAATTGTTGAAAGTCAATGCATATCTACATCTCCACACTTTGATGGTTGTAATTATTTGATTTGGAAGTGTAAAATGAAAGTATTTATATAATCTATTGATTACACCTTATGGAAAATCATTGAAAAAGGAATAACTCTTCCTAGGCCATGTTGTGATTTCAATGATATAGATAAATGAAATTGGAATTTAAATACCAAAGTAATGAATATTTTGTATAGTGCCTTAAGTAAACATGAATTTGATAAAGTTCAATCTTGTGTCAGTGCTTTTGATATATGGAATTCTCTTGAGCTAACACATGTAGGTACAATTCAAAGGCTTGAAAACGAAGAAAGCTCATCCTCCGAAAAAGAGGAGAAAGTGGCCAATAGATGCTTCATGGCCAATGAAGAAATTGAGGTAACAAACTCTTCTAGCAATTCTGATTCGGATGATGATAATGATGCATTTAATGAATTGCTAGATAATTTTAATGAGCTCAAGGATAAATATAAAATGTTGAAAAATGAGAAAAATGATTTGATCAAAAAGCATACTATTTTGAGTAAATCTCTTGATGATCAAGTTATAGAATTGAAGAGCTTGATTGAAAATTTTAATGCTTCTCTTAAAACTCTTGAGCATAAATGTAGCAATTTGAGTTTATTGAATAATGGTTTAAAGTCTACTATCAAATCACACGAAAATGAAATTAGTGCATTAAATATTAAGAATTGTGAGTTGACTACTACTATTAAATCAATTAGCATAAAATTTGTGATTTGAAATTGTTGAATGATGAATTGAATATTTATATCAAATCACGTGAAGATGAAATTAGCTCATTGAATGCTAAATTTAAATCTATTCTAGATGCTAATGCTAAAATTAAATCTCTTGAGATTGATGTTTGTGAATTGAAGGTCAAGAATGATGATTTGAACTATATAGTGCTTAAATTCACAAATGGGAGCAAAAATTTAAATATGCTCTTGAATTCACAAAGGGTTACATTTGCCAAAGCCGAAATTGGCTATAAACCCTTTTGTAAAGAAAAAGAATTACACGAATCTATTTGTTAATTCATCTATTTGTAATTCTTGCAATTGTGTGGGATATAAATCATTTTGTTGTCCATTGAAATTGAATACTAAATTGAAATCAAATTTTGAATCTAAATTTGTTTTTCCTTCAAAATTGAATGTTAATTCTAAATCTATTTTGAATTCCAAATATGTGTGGGTTCCTAAAGGAACCAAACCCATAACAAATGGACCAAAAATGGGTTGGGTACCAAAATATGTGAAATGATTCTGTTGTAGGTTGGAGATTCTCCCAAGAAGCTTGAAAGGAGATTGGATACTTGAATATCCAATACAAAAAGGGAGAAGCTTGAAGGATACCTCCATTGCATAAAATGGAATAAAACGCATGGAGGTACACAATATGATTTTGTTTTTGGTATCTACTTGAATTGATCTAATTTGATTTTTATTCTTGATTGGATTAAATTGTTTGACTTTGATTAGTTGAACATCTCCTTGAATTAATTGTTAGCTTTAATCTTTTTGTATATATATTGGTTGAAATTCTCTTTTGGAATCAATATTATGAATCTTAATTTGGAATTGAATTGAATCAATTCTATTTTCTAGGTTAGGTTTGAAAGATAATTTGATCTTGATTTTGGATTGAATTGATAGATATCTTAGATTGTGAATTTGATATTTCTTCAATTGGTATTTAGGATTTGAATTGTCTATTATCTCTTGAATTTATTAGTTTATTTTTTATTGGTTAAAATTGATAGGTTGCATATAAGTTGTATACTTGTTGTGATTTAAATGACAAGTTGTGAATTCATTACTAACTTTGATTTTAGACATCAATAGGATGAATTTCTAATCTTTTAATGAATTGTTGGAAAATTAATTTTCATTTTGATGCCTTGGATTTCTCCTTTAGATTAGGTTTGTATTCCAACAATTGAACTTCTAAGTTGAATATTTTGAATTACTTGAATTGTTGGATATAGAATTTTTTATGATAAATTGGCTTCATCTTTGATTTGCTTTTTTCCCAAGAAATAATTGTTTTGGATTAAATAGTTTTCGCCTTCTTGAAAATCTGTTATATCTGCCATTGATTTGAAGTTTGGTTATTTAATTAGGGGAGAAAATGAATTGATCTTGATTTTTTTTTTTATTCACCTCTCAACAAGTAGTTTAATCTAAATGATCTTTTATATTTGAGAAACTTGTTGAAGTTTATTTTTTAGGCTTAAATTGTCAATTCTATTCATTTAGAGCCAATTAAAGTTAGAAAATTATTGGATAGATTTAGAATACTCAATTCTTTATTTTTGACTGGATTGAATTGATAGTGTGCTTATAGGGTGAAATTTTGTTTGTATTTCTTGCAATTGCATGATTCTTGAATTGGTTGAATTAAATTGAATAGAGTAAATTATTGATTAATTCAATTTTTTTTCTTGATTTAGAGTTTAGAAGATTAAAATTATGAATTGAATTTTTGAATAATCCTTGAAATAGTATATCTCTTAAATTGTTACATGCATATTTGCTTGAGATTTTGATTCCAATAATTGGATTTCTAATTTGAATATACACTTGAATTGTTGGATGCTATTTTCGAATGCATAGATGAATTACAACAATTGGATTTTTAGACTATTTTTTATCTCATTTAGATTAAATTTGTATATAGATAAAAGAGGAGAAAATAGTATTGTATTGAAATCATTTATTTGTTTTGAAATGTTGATTTCAATTATTGTCTTTGATAGATTTTACTTTCACTAGGTTAAACTTTGACATTTCTCCCTTGATTGTAAAGTGGATTATGAAATAGAGGGAGAAAATAAAATTGTTTAGAGAGTCTTGTTTTGATTTTGCTAAATTGTGTTTCCTTTTGGATTAATTTTGTTACAGATAAAAAGGGGAGTCATAAATTTATTTGACTATTATTTTGTTTTAAAATTTTAAAATTCTCATTGAATTGAAACTAGTTAATTAAAAAAAGGGGAGGAGTTAGCTATTAAGAGATAATTATTTATATTGTTTCTAATTTTGTTGATTTTGCTTCCACTTAGGCTCAAACTTTGATAATTCTCCTTTGAATTGTTTGTCTCTTGATAAAAAAGTGAAGATAAATTTGTATAGAGTTTATTAACTTGCTCTTAAATGTTGATTTTAATTTTTAGTTTTGATAAACTTGCTTCCACTAGGTTTAAACTTTGATATTTCTCCTTGAATTGAAATGAGATAAATGATTTAGGGGAAGAAAAATACAAATGTTTTAATCTTGATAAGTTTGCTTTCGTTATGACTAAAATTGCTTATCATCAAATGGAAGAAGAATTTGTATTTAACTTTCAAATTGGTTTTTCATAATCTTCTTTTTTAGTTTCAAATCTTTAAATGAATGTATTTTTTTTTCAATTGGTATTATATTGTAAGACTTTATTTTTGGTATCATTTTCCCCAAATGTTTTTGGTTTCGAGATTTATAAAGCGGAAGAAGTTTTGTAGTTGTTTTTCAAATTGATATCAATATTCTACATTGATTTGAAATCACTAAATTAATATCAATAATTGATTTTGTTTTAAACTTCTACAATTGGTATCTATCTTGAATTTCTATCCCCGATGGTTTAATTATGTATAATGATTTAGGGGGAGAGAAATGATCTTTCACTTGAATATTGTTGAAAGATAGATTATATCAATTAATATTTTTTAGATTTTTTTTAATACCACAATTGATTTTAACTTCTAAAATTGGTATCAATTCTTGATTTTTGGTTGAACTTCAACAAATTGGTTAAATTTCTACAAATTGGTTAAATTTCTACAAATTGATATCATTGGACTATATTTCTCCAATTTGTATCATTTATAAAGGTATTTTTGTTTTTGTATCAATGAAATCATTTTTCTCTACAATTGGTATAATTTTTTTTAGGATTTTCGTTTGATATCATATTTAGATTTCCCAACTATTTGATTATGTGCATAATGATAGGGGAGATAATTTATCTTCTAAATTTGAATTCATCCATGATTTGTCTTTTCATTGGTATATATTTGTAAGTATATTTTAGGGGAGAAAGATGTATAACTTAGAGTTTAGTAGCATGTTGCATAAAATTAATGGGTTGATAAATTGCATAACTAAATTGGAAAAATCTAATATGCAATATCTATATGCAAATGCTTAGTTTTAGGGTAAACAACTTATTGGATTTTGTCATCATCAAAAAAGAGGAGATTGTTAGCCTTTTTGTTAGGTTAAGTTTTATTTTGATGATGACTAAATTGTTGGTTAATTTAATAAATTAATAAGTTGTATTTTGTGTTGTATTTCGTATTTACCAGATATTAGTCGTATGGTTCTATCATAATATTTATATCCATGATTATTGAAAATACCCTCAAAATGGATATTATTAATGTGCTAACATGTTTATTTGAGTCCATGTAGTGTGACATATCATTTTAGGATTTAATATAGTTCAGGGTTTATTTTGAATTAAAGTGGGGACGAGACTTCGGAAGAGAAAACGTGTCCCAATCTGTTATGTGGTCTTTCAGATGAGTGCAAATGGATAGGACTGGGCAGGAACCGACCAGAACCGAGAACCGACCCGGAACCGCACGTCGGTTCCGGTTCGGTTCTGGTTCACGGTTCCACATAATATGGCAATTGTTGGGTTCGGTTCTTTGATAAAATGTGGGTTTGGTTCTTGGTTCCATAGGTCAAGAACCGAGAACCAATTTATTTAAGAAAACAAAAAAAGAATCCTATAACCAGAATACCCTACCCCTACCCTCCCCGATTCTGGAAGTGGAAGCTGGATCTTGGAATAGAGAGACGACGACTACGATTCAAAGTTGAGAGACAACGACTGTGATTCAAAGCTGAGAGACGACGACTGCGACGGTGTGATGAGGACTGTGAAAGTGCGACGAGGACTGCGAAGCTGTGAGCCTGCGACGAACACTATGAAGCTGTTCGCCTTCGATTTGCGACGACGACTGCGATTTGCGATGAAGACTGCGAATATAGGTTGATTTCTCCCCTGATTTCTGTCTAGGTTGATTGCTTTGCTCCCCCAATTCCAAGTATAAGGGATTGTCAATATTTTTTTGTTATGTTTTTGTAATCCGTTTCTAATGTGTTTTTGCTTTCTGTATTATGGCTCGATAATCTATTTTTGCATTTATTGGTGGATTTTATGCTTAAGATGGATAGATTTGGTTGATAGGAAGTTGCTTTCATGCTATTTATGTGAACTTTCTGTCATGATCTATATTCTCAGCTGTCAAAACCTGTTGTTTTCCTCTTCTATGTATTTTGTTGTTTTGAACCTTGACAATAAGATTGGTTTTTTGCAGCTCCTTCTAGACTTCCAGGATTCCATGTTTGTGATGGTTGATTTCTCACTCAGGTGTGACTGGTAAAATTTGCTGCTAGGTCCATTTTATCAAATCTGGATGATGGGGTTTATGAACAAAAAAATCATCTTGTTTCCTGTTGTCTAAGTATCATAGGGTGGATTCACCAAGGTAAAACATGTTTTGATTCCAAATAATTATTGCAGGAATAGAATTGATCCTTAGCACAAAAATCATAAAAGCAGATCTGGCTTCCAAGACTTTGATAAGTTCCTCTAGTGAAACATTTAATTATCAAATTTTGATTATTGCAACTGGTTCCTCTGTAAGCACTCTCTCCCAACAAGTAAAAAAACTTCACTTTTTTGTTTATGTCGTGGGCGATGTAGCTACATTTCCTATGAAGCTGTACAATGAGTTAAGAAGAGTTGAACATGTTGATCATGCACGCAAATCTGCAGAGCAGGCTGTGAAGGTCCCTCAATTCTCCTCTTTTTTAATTATATTACTAAATCCAGGCATCTCTGTTTTGTGTGATTGTTTTTCATAAATAATTATTATAACTAATTACAGGCTCTAAGATTTAAAGCTTTAACTCTGTGCTGAACTGTTGGCACTATGGGAACTGGAACCGATAGGAACCGGAACCGGAATCGGAACCGAGTCGGTTCTCGGTTTCGGTTCCGGTTCTTTGTGGTTCTGGGTCCGGTTCCTTATTTTTGGAACCGAGAACCGAACGGTCGGTTCCAAAAGGGTCGGAACCAGAACCGAGAACCGAAATGCCCACCCCTACAAACGGATGCGGACGAAGATGCCCCACGTCTGATTTGAATTTGTAATATTTTTGGACATTTTTGGGACATTTCGGACACATGTGGATGAGTGCGGACGAGCTTAGACACCTCTGTTTTGAAACTGTCATTTTTGGTGCACATTCGGATGAGTGCGGATGAGAGTACGGATGAGGATTAGCGTCCGCAAGTGGTGAACAGTGCACATTCGGAGGAGTGCGGATGAGGAGCTCTGCGTCCTAAAGTCAAAAATCTGCACAACAACTATAATTTCAACACACAGATTTCAACAGATAAAATCCAACGGTCACATTCGGACGAGTCCAGATGAATGAGGACGTCCGTAAGTGTAAAGTCTATAAATACAAGTTCACTCCAAGCTCTCCACAATGATCGAATATTCGAGGCGAAGCCCTGCCAAAATCAAGACTCGAATACTACTCACTGTGAGCTATATAATTGTAAATCCAATTCTCCCTATTCCGAATTTGTGAATTAATTTGGGAGAATTCGGATTAGTTAGATTACGCTTTAATTTTCATATTCTATATTTGCGCTAAATTGTAAAAGGGTGATTCCCTAGGAATTCATCACACAAGGGTGACAACCCTAAATACTCAACATCTCGATTGAACGCCCGAAAGTTCAATCAATGGGTGACTCCCCGTAATAGTAAAATTTAGGGTGACACCCCGTAAGAGTCAAAGATTGACGACCTTATAATTAGTCAAGGGTGATGCCCCGTTTAATAGTCAATTTGTAAATAGTTTTATTGGCACCCGTAAGGCAATTGCTTAGTGTATCTCCAAGTAGAACTTGGAGATCGAATGTAGGCGAGTTTGTTAACCGCGTAAACAAATATTGTGTGCACTTCTCTAACCCTTACTCTTTACATTATTGCATATATTTGTTATTCATATTTTAATTATATGCATTAAATCACTTAAGGTTCTTAGAGATTAAAATATCGTACAAAAATATTAGAAACGCTATATTCACCCCCCTCTGTAGACGTATATTGATCCTACAAAATTATGTGGCCTGTGACGGACCTTGATTCAATTATGTCACCGCCATTTAAGAGACGTCCCAGAAGGCCACAAGAAGAAATAATAAGGGATATTGACGAGGTCCCAAGCCGGATAGTGCTACTCAGGAGACATCTCAACATGACATATGGCCGGTGTGGGGCACAATTCCCACACGAATCAAGGTGGAGGCTCAGATACCGCCCAGTCAAGTGCATGTGGCAGCCACAAATCCAAAGGCAGAGGCTAGAGAGGAAACTCGTAGGACACATTTATGGGTTTCACAGTTTCTCAAATAGTTCTCAAGACACTATGAGCGCATTATTATGTTTATATCTTTATGTGTTATTTTAACTATACTAATTTTATTTGCAATGTGTTATGTAGAAGTATGTTGCACAAGGTTCACAAACATAAACACAAACAAACGCAAATGTGGATCTTAACCTAGATCAGACCATTGTATTGCACATGTACATTAAATTGTTGTAATGAACATGTTAATTGTTTGTTGATGATGAATGAACAAACAATTAACATGTTCATACCCTGAATTTTCTCGTATGAAGTATAAGTGGTACGATGAATATTAAGGGCATGAATTATTAAATATTAAGTATGAATTGAGAAAAATATAGATAGATTATAAGATAGGGAGTGTTTAGTATGAAAATGTAATTTTGGACAAAGTGTTTAATTCCGCATGTGAAAACAGACATTCTAGACTGGACAATTAGAATCGAGACAGATTATGATTAGCTAGCATCAAATAGATTTGCGATCTGCTAGAAGTGGAATTGTGGTCGATTGGAACTAGAGTAAAGGTCAACGTTCCATTGCAGAAATATGTCATTTCGCAGTGGAAAGTATACCTTCTGCCTTGGAACATCATACTCTACCACGCATAATGATATCTTTCCGCGACAGAACATTGACGTTCCTGTGGGGAATGTCAAAGTTCCTCTGTCTTATATAGATCATTGTAGTGCACATATTGCTTAAATTATTGTAATGAACATGTTAATTATTTGTTGATGATGAATAAATGGATAATTTGGTTTGCGTCAAAGTTTCTTTATTTCTCTTTCAAAAAAATTAAAATTTTGTTAGAGTTTCCCTTGTTTTAGTCTCTCCCCCACCCCCTGTGGCTTTATTAAAACCAAATCAAGCAATGAGGTTCTCAACTGGTATCCAAACATCAATTTGCTAAACAGATAATTCAAACAGATAGGTATTACCCAAACATATATTTTCTCAACAAGTATTCAAACAATTAACTATGCAAATAAATAAACAATATCCCTACACTTCAACTAAACTACGTTGGCATAGCCTTCTTGTGAGATTTCCTCTGTAAATTGGTGATTCCAAATGACAACTTCGGGTCCACGTATACGTTGGAAACTTGGGCGTATAAGGGAGCCTTATCCGATAGATCTTCGTGAAGGGGAAGTCTCTTTCCTTACAATTTCGGAGCAGCCCTAAACCCCTATTGGTACATCAAAATATGTCATATGGGATGAAATGGAACGGGAAAAATTAACACATAAGTGGAAACCCATATGAATCTACACTAGTAAAAAGATATACCTCGCTTTGTTTGTTGGTGCTATGTCAATTGCAATTACTTCTAGTAGCAATGCCTGGTAAGGGTAGTGAGTATGTAGATTAACGAACAACAAAAAACACGGTTGCTTTGGGCTTAACTGAAATGTAAACCACACATTAGAACTGTTTGAACATGAAGTGCAACAAGTAAAAGCAAGAAGTTTACTTAGGATCTTATGCACACACACACACACACACACACACACACACACACACACACACACACAGAGTGATGCACCTCGAGTCCGGTTGCTCGAGCTCGAGCCAAGGGGCTCCTTTCTTTTCTAACCTTTTTTTATTTATTTTGTAGGTGTCTCTTCTCTAGCTAGCTTGGAGGAGAGTTTTTGTCAACTACACAAAGAGGAGTCCATGCATTTGGACAAGTGGATGTCATGCAAAAACACAAAAGAAATGGTGAGCTTTTCATTTCTGCCTAGAATCTGACTTCGAGCGTTCAAGGGCACTTTTGGCATTCTAGAAGACCTGATATCAAATTGTGTCCTTCATGACAATTGTTGCCAACAGTCTAAGCGTTCCAAAGTATACTTTTGTAGGAAAATTAGAGCTCATTTTCTATGTCAAACGCTGCGTTTACAGAGGCCAAATCTCAGCCTTGGACCCCTTTTCTTTGTGTGTTTATTATTAAGATTATTTTTGTAATTTGACAACTCAACTACCCTAATTTTGTGAGGAGCTTATAAGCCTCCCTTAGGGATATTTCAAATAATTTTTTTATTTCTCTTATTCGCTAAAGAAAAAACCGTGTAGAGCTTTGCCTCTCTCAACCTAGGTGTTCGACTAGCTATTCGCAAAACCTTACACAAAACCAATCCCTCCATTGTTTCTTGTTCATTCTTGAGGAGGGCTTGGTGCTATTTTGTCCAACATCTTCTGCTGAGGGTGTCTTTGATGTGAGGAAGTAGAAGAACGTATCAAAGCCAAGGTGGGAAGGTTCTTTGTGAAGGACCCGATTCAAATCGCCATTCTCTGCCGAGTGAGGGTGCGCAGACAACTTGGTATTCTGTTTGTCTTAGATTTTTCTTGAAGTTGTTTCTGTATTTTACATCTCATTGCATTGCTACTATGTACTTGTGAAGTCTTGGGGATTATTTGGTGATTTGGGTATCGAAATATTGGAGTTTTACAAGTTTTTTTCCAGATGAACCACAAATTGCTTTGAATCTATAATTTTCCAGTTGCTTGTTCCTCTATTTGTAACCCTGTGGATATTTAGAATTTGGATCTGAATTTTTAAGGAAATAACCCCTTCTGGATTACAAAGATTTTGGTACCACTTTGATGTTGTTTGGATCTGAACTCATAATTTTACACACATTTTATTGGAGGTCGCAAGCCTGTTTTGGAAGGAACCTATTTTTTGGGGCAAATCTGGTTTCGGGCATAACTCCATGTAAACGACGAGTTTGAGTGTGAATTTTTTTGGGGTTATTTTTGTGAGGTGTTTACTAATTGTCCTTAAAATTTGGGATCCAAAAACCAAATGCAATTCGAGTTTTACTCATTATAATTTCAGTGCCCAGATTTTGTGCAATAGCTGAATTCCCCTTTTTTCTTGATTTGTCAATTTGGAGATTTGGGGCACATGAGAGAGAGAGAGAGAGAGAGAGAGAGAGAGAGAGAGAGAGAGAGAGAGTAACAACCTAGTTATTCTTACAATTTAAATTTCACAATTTTTGAAAACTTATTCTTTTAAAATCACAGCTGAAGACTTTTTGTTTGAAAACTAACTTAAACAAGAAGTGCATAAATAAACTCCTTTTTGTTAAACCATTTATCACTTGAAACATATCATATTGTAAAACTTTAAAATATTGCAACAACGGAAGACTTATATTTCTAATACTTAAAGAATTAAACATCATTTGAAAACCTCCTTTATGTAATGAAATACCACAACAAAAGTTCCCTTTTCAAAACAGTTATTGCCAAACATTACATTTCTTCTTTAAACCTTTAAGCCTAACCAATCGCCAAGCCCGCAACATACAAATGTCTTATCAACTGCTGCTATCCTTGATCTCTTACATACCTACATCACAGGGGAAATAATGAGCCTATTGCCCAATAAAAAATATAATCATGAAATGCAACTGTAATCTCTATGACTACTCTACATGCTTTAGTTTCATATATTCATAAGTTGGATGAGAGCAACCTCTTCTATCTTCGAACTCACCACTTGGATTCATTTTTACATGAGAGGAACCTCTTTAGTCTTCAAACTCAATAAAAATGAACACACCTACATTTACATTCACTACCGTTTGGGTGAGACCAACCTCTTCAGTCTCTAAACTCACCACTCGTTGAGTTAGAGCAACCTCTTCAGTCGCCGAACTTACTCAAACAAGCTGTTTCTACGTGTGAGCAACCTCTTAAGTCTCCGAACCCACGTAGAAACACCGTTATTATCTTCATTATTAGCCCATGAAATGCATTACATACAACTTTTTAACATATCTATATGAATGACACACACAACAGTTCATATATTGCAAACAATACTACAAACAATTAACATACAATGGCTACAATTATGCTTTAACTATAACCTTGATTCTAAACATATTTCTATTACATTATAACAACATACAATTAATCCTCTATCTTTAACGTACTATTTCTAACTTAGTCTTAAATAATATAAGTACTATCCTATGATATTCACCACATGAACACTAATTGAGAACCTATACTAATTAACTATAATATTATTAATCTAATTTTTCCTATATCATTAAACATCATCTTAGAAAACCATTTTCATCATAACTGTTAGTAAACTAATGTAGGGATACAACCTAATCAGATAACCATCATTAAAGACTAACATGAAAATTTACACAAAAACCCTACTCCTGCGATGTAGGTCCTATTCCTTACCTCGTGCCCTTAGGTTTACTAAATTAGCACGTAATTTATCTTTCAAGAAACTTCTATACTCCATTCATAGTTGCTTATTGAATTCCCCCTTTATTTTTGACTTTGGGACTCCTTTAACCAATATCACAGAACCTTCCTGGATACTTCTCAACTTGTTCATGGTCACAGCTTCTCATACACTGCAAATAACCTTCATCCTTTTCCTTCTGTTCTTATCCTTCACATTCTCTTTCTGTTTTCAGAATTCCAGAACCACCTCACAGTTTCAACTTCTCTTTAAACCCTCAACTCTTCCTGAAACACAGCAGCTACATCACGCCAACTTCCTCAAACTCTGCTCTTTCTCCATTTGAAATACTCCAGAGCACTAAAACACACATTCACCACACACATGCCAGTTTCCTTTACATTTTGGCAGAGCTTCCGCGTAGCTTTTCTCTTCTCTCAAACTCTGCTGCCTTCCATCCAATTTATAGACTTCCAACAACGTCTCTTCATCATCCCCTAAGATGGAAGGCCGGTGAACGCATCCATGCATTTAACATCGAAGCACTTCCATTCCTAGCGTTGGTTATCATCTCTTTATATTCATAAGAACAAACATTGGTGCCCCTTAATGTCCAGACATGTTTAATGACGATCCACTTCATCTTCAGATGAGTATAACACTGACCAGAAGCTTCCAGCAACGCTTTTCAGCTTCATGGCGACCATTTAATTTGGCGGTTGATCGATTTTAATGAAGGAAGATCGACCGCCCTTAGCCAAACGCCGCAGAATCCATTATTTCTAAATTGCAGACGATCACGCTGGTCGACAAAATCATGGCTATCGTCCCCCAGAATCAACCGCATTTTCCAAACTTGAACGCAACATGTAATTCTTCTTCAGACCATGAGCATACACGTTATTTCCTTTAACATAATATATGCATGTCTCCTACATATATATATATATATATATAGAGAGAGAGAGAGAGCCAATTTTTTGTGCGATATTTATTATTCTGTCCCTAAGTGATTTATCACAAATATAAAATCAAACAATCACATATGTAAAGAGTAAGGGATAGAGAATCGCAAATGATTTGTTCATGTGGTCCAGCAACCCCGCCTACGTTCACGCACCAAGTTTTTCACTTGGAGATCCTTAAACACCTAACCTCCCTAGTTAGTGGTGATTGACTTTACAAGTGTCAATCAAACTTTTACAATTGACTATTTCTAGGGCGTCACCCTTTTTTTTGACTGTTCATGGGGCATCACCATTTCTCTCAAGTTGAGGATTAAGAGACTTAGGCCTATACACTTAATGGGTTGAAGAAAATACATGTAGAAATTTTAGCAGCGTTTTAGTACGATCCACTTTTGGTTAGATTGCATTTCAGAGTGTTTCTATATATAGACTTTGTCTAAGAGGTTGACCACCCTTGTTTCGGTTGATCGCTATTCAACCGTTAGAAAGTAGCCGTTATGCTTTCGGTCGTCCATTTTCAGCTTCAGTCTGTCACTCCGATCAACCTATCCATCTTCAGTTGACCACTTTCATGCATATCAGAATATGGCTCGAATATGTCCATTTTCCGGTCAACCACTTTTTCTCTGGTCGACCGCATTCCAGCAGTTGTAAAATCCGAGCACACTGTCTAATTTCTGGTCGACCAGTTCTTCTCAGCTGGTGGACCACTTTTCTGTTCAGGCTCTTTTGCAACCTATCTGGTTGACCATCTCTGGTCCATAGTCGACCTATACATCGTGTTTCGCTCTTTTGAAGTCATAATTATTAATATAGAAGCTACATGGACTTAAGTAAACATGTTAGTAAAAACAAAGTTTTAGCAAATAAAACCTTTGTTGTAATGAAAAATCTAAGTTTTGATATAAAAAAAATCATTCAACTTAAAAGTATTTTTCTCCCTATGTCAATATATAAATTCAAGTCAATGGGGAGATACATATTACCACTAGTTGGATTATCAAAATTTGAGCTATAATTGTTA
This sequence comes from Begonia loranthoides, assembly GCA_022433065.1. Lineage (NCBI taxonomy): Eukaryota > Viridiplantae > Streptophyta > Magnoliopsida > Cucurbitales > Begoniaceae > Begonia > Begonia loranthoides. Next base: position 51,289,902 of record CM039468.1, read on the forward strand.
AGATCCAAATTATCGTAGATAGATACCAATTTTAATAATCAAAATCAAAATAGCTCGTTTCATCAAAATCAAATCCAACCAAAGCAATCCAAAAATCAAATTTTATGATACCAATTGTTGAATTGATACTACTTGAAGGATTTAAACAAATTGAAGAATTAAAAACATTTAAGTTAAAAAAAATTGTATACAATGAAATCAATTCAAATCAAGAGTAAAAAATATTAACCTATATGCATATCATCAATTCAAATTCAAATAAAAAGTATAGTACATTAAACAATTTCATCAACTATTGGCATACTCGTGATCCAAAATAGATAAACACCTAAGTGTTTTTCTTAGGCATCCAAATCTTTTTGGGTTATTTAATCTTAGGAGTGGTTCTTTTAGGAACCCACACAAGTATAGAAGTTGTCATTTTATCATTCAATTTTAATAGGCAACTAAATGATTTATGTCATACGCAATTTCAACTATTACAAATAGTAGGACAAACAAAAAAATCTGATAAACCTTTTTCCTTTGAAAATGTTCATATCCAATTTCACCCTTATCAAAGGTTACTCTTTGATTTCCTAGAAGCATATTCAAGTTTTTGCTACCATTTGTGATTTTAAGAACAATGGAATTTAAATCACTATTTTTAATATTCAATTCACAAATATTACTCTCAAGTGATTTGTTAGTATCAAACAAGTTCTCATTCATGCTTTTCAATTCAACAATTTGATTTTCAAAAGATTTAAGCATTTCAACATGCTCTTCATCAAATTGTCATTCTCCTTTTTCAACAATTTATACTACATTTAAACACATTGAATTGATCAAATAATTCCCTAAAAGCTTTTGGCAATTCATTATCATTATCAATATTATCCAAATCACTAGAAGAATCATATACCTTGTCCTCCTTGGCCATCAAGCAAAAATTGGATACTTCTTCAATTTTGGGAGATGAATTCTCATCGCAAACATCTCTTGTGGCCTTGAAAGATTTCTTCTTGGAGGCCTTTGTCTTTTTTTTTTTTTTTTGCTCTGGGAAAATCATAGGTGGTGTGTCCAGGTTCTCCTCATCCAAAGAAAACTATTACCTTCTCCCTTTTCCTTTCTTTCATTGAAGGTATTTGTTGAATTTTTGGGTTATGAATTTTATGTCCTCATTTTCATCCTCTTCTCTGGATTCAACTTGATTGCTTAAGGAGGCTTTGAGGGCAATGCACTTTAATTTGGAGATTTCCTTCTCCTTTTCATTGTCCATTATCGTGATCTTGTGCATCATTAGGGAACCAATATGTTCCTCTATCTTTAATACCATATGATCATGTGCCTCTTGGATCGTTGTCACCTTCGGTTGCCACATCACTGGTAGACACTTAAGAATTTTTGTAACTAGTTCTTCGTTGGGATAAATTCTACCAAGCACTTTCAAATCATTAGTAAAGTTAGTAAAACGAGTAAACATTTTACTAATGGTTTCATCTTTATCCATAGAAAATAATTCATATTCATGTATAAGCATGCTCAATTTATTTTCTTTTACTTGATAGTACCCTTATGAGTAATCTCAAGCAATTTTCAAATTTCATAGGTACTATTGCATGCTTGAATTCTATTGAATTCATTTCTATTTAAAGCAAAATATAGAGTATTAATAGCTTTAACATTCTTACACAATTTTTGTTTATCACTATCAATGTATTCACTATACAATTTTGAAACATCTATATCATTTTTAATTTTAAGAGGAATAAAAGGCTCATTTCAACAATGTTCTAAAGATCATAATCTAAAGATTGTATATAAATTCTCATTCTAGACTTTCAATATACATAATCATTACCATCAAAATATGGGGGTTTAGCTAATCATTGCTTTTCAAAATATGCATAATCATTACCATCAAAATATGCATAATATCACACAAAAAGTTTATTTACCCCAATTTGTACCACTTGTTGAACCTTATGCACACATATAGAAGGGGAAGGGGAAGGGGAAGGGGAAGGGATGAATTAAGTGAGCTAACTTTTTTGTGTAATATTTATTAATCTATCCCTAAGTAATTTATCATAAGTAAAAAATCAAACAATCACAAATGTAAAGAGTAAGGGATAGAGAATTGCAAATGATTTGTTCATGTGGTCCGATAACACCGCCTACGTTTGTGCTCCAAGTTTGCCACTTAGAGATCCTTAAACACCTAACCTCCCTAGTTAGTGATAATTGGCTTCACGAGTGCCAATCAAACCTTTACAATTGACTATTCCTAGGCCGTCACCTTTTCTTTTGACTGTTCATGGGGCGTCACCCTTTCAATCACTGTTAGGCATAAATGATGAGAAATATAAAATACAACTCAAAACCTAACTCTCAAGAATATAATTTCAAGTTAGGGATTGAGAGAGTTAGGCCTATGCTCTCATTTGATTGAAGAGAATACATGTAGAAATTTTGGCAGTGTTTCAGTACGATTCTCTCTTGGTTAGATTGCATTTCGGAGTACTTCTATATATAGACTCTGCTTGAGCAGTCGACCACCCTTGTTTTAGTCGACCGCTATCTGACCGTTGGAAAGTAGTCATTGTGCTTTCGGTCGTACATTTTCAGCTTTGGTCTGTCACTCCGGTCGACCTATCCATCTCATGTCGACCGCTTTCACGCATATCATAATATGGCTCAAATCTGTCCATTTTCCGATCAACCACTTCTTCTCAGGTCGATCGCTTTCCAGCAGTTGAAAAATCACAAGCACACTGTTGATTTTTGGTCGACCAGTTCTTCTTCGCTGGTCGATTGCTTTTCTATTATGACTCTTCTACAGCCTGTCTGATCGACCATCTCTGGTCCATAGTCGACCTATACATCGTGTTTCACTCTTCTTAAATCTTTTAAGTTCCAATTATCAACATATAAGCTACATGGACTAAGGTAAACACGTTGGTAAACATTAATACACATAAGGGTATTTTCAATTAAGATCAATAACGTATTTACTCGATTCAACAATTTCATAATAAACAACTTATTACACAATTAAACAATCATCATAAAAAAAAATAATCTAATGTCTATTAGGCTAACAAATCCACCCTATTATAATAAGCAGTTTTTCCATTTGAACGTTGAAGTATTTTTCGTTACACTGTATACAAAGAACGCAAGGCAATGATGAATACTAAAATAAAATCTTCTAAACTAAATGTAACAAAATGTAATTCTCATAGTCTCTGATGTTGCTTCTTGCTTCAGGAAGATGAGTTTAGTGATGTGGTACTCATCATAAAACTGAAAATGAAAAAAAATGAAATATCCTAAGTATCGTACGTCGAGCGGGAGATTGGAGGAACCCATGTGGGAGGGAATAGTCTAGGTCGGATTCTAACCATCTATGTGTAGCTAGTCCCATTCCCGACAAGGGAGGGAGGTAAGTATAGCTACCTAATTAGATCTAAACTACCCGTCCATCCCCCAACTCCCCATTTTCTTTTCCTTTCATTCATTTCATTTCATTCATTCATTTTTCTCACGCAATGCAAATGAGTACCACCTCATAGGTGGTACTTCTTACTTGTGTAGGATCGATATACGCCTATAGAGGGGGGTAAATATAGCGTTTTAACTTTTTCCTGCGATATTTTAATCTCTAATTACCCTAAGTGATTTAATGCATATAATTAAAATATCGATAACAAATATATGCAATAATATAAAGAGTAAGGGTTGGAGAAATGCACACAATATTTGTTTACGCGGTTCGGCAAACTAGCTTACGTCCGCGCTCCAAGTTGCACTTGGAGATACACTAAGTAATTGGCTTGCGGGTGCCAATAAAACCATTTACAAATTGACTATTAGACAGGGCGTCACCCTTGACTAATTATAAGGTCGTCAACCTTAGACTCTTACGAGTTGTCACTCTTAATTTGACTATTTCGGGGTGTCACCCTAGTATGATGAATTCTTAGGGAATCACCCTTTACAATCAAGCACAATGTAATAGACTCGAAAATTAAATCGCAATCTATCTAATCCAAATTCTCCCAAAATAACTCGCAAGTTTAAGAGTGGGGAGAATTGGATTTACAATGCTATTAAAAGCTCACAATGAGTAGTATTCGAGTATTGATTTTGCCAGGGATTCGCCTCGAATATTCGATTCGTTCGAGAGCTTGGAGTGTTCTCATATTTATAAACACTACACTTCCGGATGTCCTCAGCGTCCGCACCTATAGTCCGCACGACCGTTGAAATTTTCCCGTTGAAAATATAGCCGTTGGACAGAAAAATATGCACTTGCAGACGCCAATTCTATCGTCCGCTTCGTCCGCACAAAACCAGAATTGGACAGATTCATATCGGATGCCAATATTTGCGTCCGCACCGAGTGGGTCTATCGTCCGCGACTGCACAAATTTGAGGGGGACGCCAAACCATCGTCCTCTTTTTCTTTTCCATCCGCACAGCTGAAGACCTGCGGACGCCATTTCACGTCGGCATCGTCCACGACCACAGTCCGCATATCCATCAACAAAAGCAAATCGGACGCCATAGCCTCGCGTCAGCCTCATCCGCAACGTCCTCAACTGCACAAACAACTTTTGACTTTCACAAAATATTTCTTCTAAGTCATACGAACCTTCCATTCTCCTGCATAGACTTAGAGAAACACATTAAACATTCCCAGTACCCTTAATCAAGGGTATTCTCAATTTAATCGATAAATATGATATGTAGAAATTCAATGTATAAACAACTTTTACACTTTATTAAATTTCACATCATCTAGATCACATAGTCTAAACAATCTCCCTTATAGATGATGTCCAAAACATATAAAGTTGTTTATTTCCTAACCTAAGCATGTGCCACAAACATTGCATATTTGATTTATTCAATTAAGTTATGCAATTTATCAATCAATTAATCCAAGCAACATGCTACCAAAATACAACTTATTGATCAACTAAATTAACACACAATTTAGTCATCATCAAAATAAAATTTAGCCTACCAAAAAGGCTAACAATCTCCCCCTTTTTGATGATGACAAAATCCAATAAGTTGTTTACCCAAAAACTAAGCATTTGCATATAACTATTGCATATTAGAATTCTCCAAATAAGTTATGCAATATATCAACACTGAATCCATGCACAATGCTACTAAACTCTCCCTAAAAGATATTACAACTTATATATCCTTCTCCCCCTTTTTGTCATAATCAAAAAATAATTCTAAGGGAGGAGAGTTTAAACACAATCAAGAAATGTAAAAAAAAATTAACAACATTCAAATAATTTCTCCCCCTTTTTCAAGTAATCTATCCAATAATTAAACCATTGAGGGAATTAACATTAGAATCCAAAGATAATTTCAACAAATAATTCTATTGAAAACAAATTTCTCCCCCTTAATCAAGAAGTCAATCCACAAATCAAACAAAGGAGGAAAATAAGTTCAATATATAATTTAATTACTCCTAGAGTAATTATCAACAAGTTAAAACTATCTCTCCTCTTAATCAATGAACCAAGAAACAAACCATGGAGAGAAATATAGATTCAATTTCAATTTGTGGTTAAAAGAAAAAATACCAATTGTAAATAACCACAATCACAAAGATTTAACAAAAATATTCTCCCTCTTTTCTATTAAGCAAAGAAATTCATTTGAGGGAATATAGACATTAAAGTTCAATGTGTGGTAAAAGATAAGATATCAATCTAAGCAACCACAATCACAATTCTATTTTAACATTAAAAATATGAGAGAATTCACAAAGTAGTCTTCCCCGTTTTACCATTAAGCATACACTATTTATTGGAGGGATTTAGCATTCCAATTCTATTTGTGGTGTAAAATATGATACCAATTTGAAAAATCACCACTAAGAAATATTCAATCAAAAATATTTTCCTTCTTTTTGCTCATTAAGTCTAAACATATATAAGGGTATTATGCATTTAAGTTCAAACAATAAGCACAAAACAAATGGGATTCAAGAAATAGATACCAAATGAAGGAAATAGAATCCACTTTAAAAACAAAGAATTGTAAACAAGATTTTCTACTTCTAGCAAGTGATACCAATTTAAGAATTAAGAAATTAACAAAGGATACCAATTGATAATTCACAATTTGAAGCAAAACAAGTTTTTCAAATAATTATACCAATTGTAAATCCAAAATTAAAATCGAATCATTTTTGCCAATTACGATACCAATGGTACGTTCAAAGAGAAAATGCAAAGAAAGATACCAATGTGTAATATCAAAATCAATTCAAATATCTCTCCCCCTATGTCACAAAAACAACCAATTTGGGGATATTCCATACATTCAAAAGATTTTCTCTCCCCCTTAGAGCAACAATAAAACACATTCATAAATTTCTCCCCCTATAAATTTATTAATTAGCAAATATGAGAGAATTCAAAAACTCAAGAGAATCATCCAAGTTTAATGAGAAATATATCAATTGAAAAACAATCTATGGATGAATTTACATTTTGTAAGCACAAACAAAATTTTACTCCCCCTATCATTTTGCACATAACCAAGTAGTTTGGGGAATCTAAATATGATACCAAATGAAAATCCAAAGAATATTATACCAATTGTAGAGAAAATATGATTTCATTGATATCAAAACAAAAATAGTTTCATACATGATACCAATTTAAAAATTAAGTCTAATGATACCAAATTTTTGAATCAATACCTAATTGTTAAAATTCAAACTCACACAATGATTAATACCAATTTAAAGGTTTCAAAACGAAAATCATTATTGATACCAATTAATTAAATGAATTCTAATTTCAAACATCCTAATTGATATATCTATCGTTCAAAGATATTCAAGTTAAAATTCATTCCTCTCCCCCTAAATCATTGCACATAATCAAAACATTGGGGATGGAAATTCAAGATAGATACCAATTATAGAAGTTTAAAGCAAAATCAATTATTGATATCAATTGAATGATTTCAAATCAATGGAGAATATTGATATCAATTTGAAAAACAACTATAAAATTTCTTCCCCTTTATAAATCTCGAAACCAAAAACATTTGGGGATTATATCAAGGTTTAAAGTTTAAGCACAAACAGAAGTAAATTTATCAAAAATTAAAAACCTTGTACAATTTTTCAAAAGCAGATCAAAGATCTCCAATCAAATTTAACATCTCTATTTTCTCCATGTACAAAATTTAATCCAAAGGAGAAACCAAAAACATTTGGGGAATTACAAGTTGAATCAAACAATTTTAATTTCTCCCCCTAAATCAATTAACAAAATTCAATCTATGGGAAAATCCATAATTAAAAACAAATCAATTTTCCTTAAAATATTTATCTTCCCTTTCATTAATTTAAAAGCAAGGAAGAATTATCAAAGTTATAAGCCTAAGGAGAAGCAAATTTATCGAAACTAAAAATTAAAGTTAACATTTAAGAGCAAGTCAATAAACTCTATGTAACTTAATATTCTCCCCCTATATTCATGATCTAAATAGCAACTATGGGGAATTTAAAAATTAAAAAACAAATCAAGTGTCTAAACCATTTATCTCCTCATTTTATCATATACACATATAATCCAAAGGAGAAGTTCACAACAAATTTTTGAAAAGGTATAATAATTTTCCATAGCAATAATCTCTCTAAAAAAAAACAAAATCAAATCAAGAGAGTGTTCTAAGATCTAACTAGAACAATTGGCCAAACAATTTATATCTCTCCTTTTTATCTATAGCTAAATCAATCAAAATGAGAAAACAACAAATCAAAATTGATTATCCAACAATTCAATACATAAGACTAGAAAACTAATTGTTGGAGGTCAAATCTCAAGCAACAAAATAATCTAAGACAAGAATTATGCAAAGTTTAACCAAGAGATACCAATTGTAAAATACAAATTTCAATAAATAGGCACACTATCAATATCTTCTATTCTATTTAATTCCATTCAAATCAAGACATATAATATTTATTCCTAAGAGAGTTTCAACCAAACAAAATAAAAAAAATCAAATTCACTAATAATTCAAATTAAGATAAGCAAATTTAATGTATTCAATGTAAACGTTCACTTGTTGGAATACAATTTTCAAACTCAAAAATATCAATTGAAGATAAACAAATTTCCCTTTCAATTGATAATAAACAATTTATTCCTAATAATCATCCAACTAGTCATCCAACAATCCAATGTTCAAATTAGCATATTCAATTTAGAGACTAAGTTGTTTGATTACAAATCTTCAAAATATAAATTGAAGGAATATAAGGACATCTCAATTCTTAAATATCAAATGAAGAAATAACCAAAGTTACAACCTATGATATCTATCCATTAACTCCAAAAACAAAATCAATTTATCTCAAAGCAATCCTAAATCAACAAAATTAAACATCTAACACTCTTTCAAAGATATGCAATTTAGAATCCAATTGTTGGAACCATTCATCAAAATACTAATTGAATGAATAAAACATATTTCAACCTATATATACAAAAAGATTAAAGCTAACAATTAATCCAAGAAGATTATGTACTAATCAAGGTTATAACACTTTCAATCCCAAATCAGGAATAGAACAATAGAATTGAATCAATCTATGCTTTAATCCCAAGAAAAATAAAGATTGAATCAATCAATAATATAATCCATTCTAATTCATCAAACTCTAAATACTAATCCAAATCAAATTCCACACTTAAATTCAATTATCACAAAGAGATTGTGTACCTCTAAGATGTTTATTTTCATTTACCGCATTTGAGGCATTCCGTGAAGCTTCTCCCCCTTTGTATTGGATATTCAAGTATCCAATCCCCTTTCAAGCTTCTTGGGAGAATCTCCAACCTACAACACAATCAATTTGCAATTTTTGGTACCCGAACCATTTTGAGTTCTTTAGCTATAGGTTTGGTTCCTTTAAGAACCCACACAAATTTAGAATTCAAATTCGATTTAGTTTTTAAACTAGACTTAAATTTAGAATTTACATCTAAGAAATAAGCAAATTTTGAATTAACATTTGCATTCAATTTTGAAGGACAAACAAATTTAGATTCAAAATTTGATTCCAATTTAGTATTCAATTTCAATGGACAACAAAATGATTTGTGTCCTACACAATTGCAAGATTTACAAATAGATGAGCTAACAAATAGATTCGTGTAATTCTTTTTGTTTGCAAATGGTTCATATCCAATTTCGGCTTTATCAAAAGTGACCCTTTGCGAATTTAAGAGTATATTTAAATTTTTGCTCCCATTTGTGAATTTAAGCATAATAGAGTTCAAATCCTTATTCTTTGCTTTCAATTCACATATATCAACCTCAAACAATTCAATTTTAGCCTTAGCATGAAAAATAGATTTAGATTTAGTATTCAAAAGGCTAATATCATTTTCATGCGATTTGATACAACCATTCAATGTATCATTCATAATTCTCAAATTACAAATCTCATGTTTATGACATTCATTAGTAGAAATCAAATCACAATTTTTGCAATTTAATGAGTCAATTTCATTTTTATGTGATTTGATAGTACCAATCAATTTATCATTCAATAATTTCAAATTACGACTATCATGCTCAAGAGATTTAAAGGAAGCATTAGATTTATCAATGATGCTTTGCAATTCAACAATTTGATCCTCATAAGACTTATCTACGTTCGCATGCTTTTTGATCAAATTGCAATGCTCCTTTTTCAATATTTTATATTTATCTTTAAGCTCATTCAAACTATCTAGCAATTCACTTACTAAATCACTATCATCATCATTATTAGAATCGGAATCGCTATAGTAGTTTGTTACCTCAATTTTATCTTCATTGGCCATGAAGTATGTATTGGCCATTTTCTCCTCTTTTTTGGAGGATGAGCTTTCTCCATTTTCAATATTTTGATTTGTACATACATGTGTTAGCTCAAGAGATTTCCAAATATCATACGCACTAACACAAGATTTAACTTTATCAAATTCATTTTGACTTAAGGCACTATACAAAATATTCATTGCTTTGGCATTTAAATTCCAATTTCGTTTATCTAAATCATTGAATTCACAAGTTAGTCTAGGAAGAGTTATTCCATTTTCAATGATTTTTCATAAAAAGAAATCAATAGATTGTATAAACACTTTTATTCTACACTTCCAAATCAAATAATCATAATCATCAAAGTGTGGAGGTGTAGATGTGCATTGTCCTAACTCACACATATTGAAATCCATAATATGCAAAAATATATAAAATTTTCAATAAATGCAACTTAACAAATATTGAAAATGTGCACAAAATATCACACAAAAATTTAAATACCCGCTCTGATACCAAATTGTAGGATCGATATACGCCTATAGAGGGGGGTGAATATAGCGTTTTAACTTTTTCATGCTATATTTTAATCTCTAATTACCCTAAGTGATTTAATGCATATAATTAAAATATCGATAACAAATATATGCAATAATATAAAGAGTAAGGGTTGGAGAAATGCACATAATATTTGTTTACGCGGTTCGACAAACTAGCCTACGTCCGCGCTCCAAGTTGCACTTGGAGATACACTAAGTAATTGGCTTGCGGGTGCCAATAAAACCGTTTACAAATTGACTATTAGACGGGGCGTCACCCTTGACTAATTATAAGGTCGTCAACCTTAGACTCTTACGAGTTGTCACTCTTAATTTGACTATTTCGGGGCGTCACCCTAGTATGATGAATTCTTAGGGAATCACCCTTTACAATCAAGCACAATGTAATAGACTCGAAAATTAAATCGCAATCTATCTAATCCAAATTCTCCCAAAATAACTCGCAAGTTTAAGAGTGGGGAGAATTGGATTTACAATGCTATTAAAAGCTCACAATTAGTATTCGAGTATTGATTTTGCCAGGGATTCGCCTCGAATATTCGATTCGTTTGAGAGCTTGGAGTGTTCTCATATTTATAAACACTGCACTTCCGGACATCCTCAGCGTCCGCACCTATCGTCCGCACGACTGTTGAAATTTTCCCATTGAAAATATAGTTGTTGGACAGAAAAATATGCACTTGCAGACGCCAATTCTATCATCCGCTTCGTCTGCACAAATCAAAAACTAGACAAATTCAAATCGGACGCCAATATTCGCGTCCGCACCGACTGGGTCTATCGTCCGCGACTGCACAAATTTGAGGGGGACGCCAAACCATCGTCCTCTTCTTCTTTTCCATCCGCACAGCTGAAGACCTGCGGACGCCATTTCACGTCCGCCTCGTCCGCGACCACAGTCCGCATATCCATCAACAAAAGCAAATCGGACGCCATAGCCTCGCGTCCGCCTCATCCGCAACGTCCTCAACTGCACAAACAACTTTTTACTTTCACAAAATGTTTCCTCTAAGTCATACGAACCTTCCATTCCCCTGCATAAACTTAGAGAAACACATTAAACATTCCCAATACCCTTAATCAAGGGTATTCTCAATTTAATCGATAAATATGATATGTAGAAATTCAATGTATAAACAACTTTTACACTTTATTAAATTTCACATCATCTAGATCACATAGTCTAAATAATCTTCCTTATAGATGATGTCCAAAACATATAAAGTTGTTTATTTCCTAACCTAAGCATGTGCCACAAACATTGCATATTTGATTTATTCAATTAAGTTATGCAATTTATCAATCAATTAATCCAAGCAACATGCTACCAAAATACAACTTATTGATCAACTAAATTAACACACAATTTAGTCATCATCAAAATAAAACTTAGCCTACCAAAAAGGCTAACAACTTGTTTCTATTATCATGATGCATGTCAATGAGAAGCAGTAATCGTAACAATATAAAAGTATGAGACATAAAACAGTAAGCACAACAATATAAAAGCATGAAACATGAAAAACCTACTAACATACTATACATGGCGATATACTCTAAAACATGCTTGGCAATTCAAAAGATACAACAACATTCTAAGCAGGCTTGGCAACGTAAAGGAAACAATATCAATATGCTAACATCATGAACATGCTTGATATTAAACTAATAAAGTGCGAGCAGTATAGGAATAATATGGCAACATAGTAGAAACGTAAACACAAAACTTAATCTCAATTTCTACACTACTAATGGTGTAGGGCGTCCACTGGCCAAGACTTAATCTCAATTTCTTACCTCAAAGCTTTAATGCGTATTAGCACTTAATTTTTATACTTCTTTTCCTTTTTCAATACCTTCATAATTCAATAACAATTATAATTAATCTAATCGATTAATCAACTTATAAATACAATGTCTCTTTCCCATTCTTAATTCTTGTACATTCCTTAGTTTCATAATCTAACTTCAACTAATCGTACAATAGCTTAAGTAACCCATTAACACCCAAAATGGAACATAACCCATCTTAATATCCATTTTCTAATCTTATCAAGGCAGCGAACTTTCAATAATATTACACAACAACATTTATGAGAACATGGTGACATTTCATCATCCATTAAATCCAATTTAACGGGGCAAGTACACACAAATCCCCCACCATTTATTTCGTTTCTTCATCGCATATAATCATGCAGCATCATAGATTCATTCCATTATTTAAATAGAGAGCATAAAACAATTCAATTCAACAATTTACCAATACAAGAATCAGACATAGAGAATCTACCAAAATCCCAGTGTATATAACCAAAAAGTAGTAAATAACAGGGATTAATTCCACTAATCCTTCCTACAAAAACCGTAACTCCATAACAGAACCAAATCACAATCAACAGTGCAGAATGTCGATAACCTCTGTCATCTAATCTTAACCAAAGTCACAAATTCATAAGTCCAAGAAGGAGGAACACATTACCTAAAGGCAGAAGTAGACCCGAGAGTTCCATCCCTCACTCAGTCTATCACAGTTTTTCCTTCTCCAATTCCTTTAGAAGCACTCGGCCCTTTCTGTCTCAATTCTCTCTCTTAGCTCAACACACAAGAGAGCTCCCTCAGCCAGGCATCCCCCCTCCCCTCTGCCTTTCAACCTCACAAGTGAGGTAGGCACAATGTGCCATGCCTCTGCCACAGACACCCGTGGGTGTCCCCAGCCATGCCCTACCTTCAACACCATACCTCCACGCTGTCGTTTCTAGAGCAAGATCAACCCATTCGGACTGAACCACAAATCGGATCCCCAAGGCTTCAGCAGTTCCTCCCGTACCTCTAGCTCCAGCCTTCACCACTTTGAGTCTCTATCGCGTCGATCGCTGGCAGTCCATCGTCGCAGGCCACCAGAAATCGACAGAACATCGGAGCTCGCCCTGACCTGACGCTGCCCCAACGACTTGAAGCTCCGTACCGCGTCATCCCACAAATCCTATCCTCTAAGCCCGCTGTTGCGACCCGTGACGCCGGTCGGACAGCGTCGCCCACCGCGAAGGAGCTCCCCTGGCCAAGCCCAAGCCATCGCCGTCTCCCCCGCTCACTTCTCCTCTTTCTCCTCTCAGGTTCTCGCTTCTCCCGATCGTTCTCTCCCTCTCCCTCTCTCTATTCTAGTCTGTATCTCTCGCAGAATGACCCTCGGCCATTCTTTTGTTTCCAAACAAACCGGTTCACTCCTTTCTTTTCTTAATTCCTCCTTTTATTTTAATTCCACTTAATTTCTAAACTCATTTCAATCATTCACTGATCACTCTCTTAATTTCTAATTTCAATTAATCTTCCATTTTGTTTTCTTCCTTTAACTAAAACCGATCATCCCATAATTTTCGGATCGAGCCCAACCAACCCTGTACGAACCATTAATCTCCCTTTTAGAATTGTGATTTCAGAAGAATGAAGGCGTCCGCAATCGTTCGAAAAGTCCAATAATTTTGACAGATTCGAACTCTTCTCATCTGCCTCCATCCGCAGTCATCTCAACTCGTCCAAAAACTCATGTTGCAGATGGAGGATGATTTTAGACGCGAACCCCAGTACACATGTCATCCGCCAGCATCCAAAAAATCGAAATACACTATTTTTCTTCCAAACTTTATACTTTAATTACTCCTTAATATTTTCCCTTTGTTTTAATTTCTTCATTTTATTTTAATTTTCGTTATTTTAATTATTCACTTAATATTCATTTAATCCCCATTTAATTATACCTCATTAGTTTATCTCTAATTATCATCCAATAAATTCTATTAAATTATAATCTAACGGTTTCGTCCTCGGTAATACCCCGATAATTACCCAATTAATCCGAATACTTCCAATTACTTTCCAACTATCCATATTAAATTCCATTATGAAAAGTTAGGGTATTACATTCCTCCCTCCCTATATAAATTTCGTCCTCGAAATGTGCTCAGCGAATTACTTCTTTGTTTTAACAACCCAAAAGAGTCTTTAACTGTCTTATCATGGAAATATCCAAATACCTTTTTACTTCACACATATCTCCACTCTTCCAGAGGGTTCCATTACTTCTACATTCGCTATTCTCCCTAACTTAACAACATGCTACACCACACATTCAATCCATAATTTAGTTTTTCCTGACCTTCTAAGATCATTCAAACCTTATCGCGAGCAAGCCGCAACATCATTCCTGTTTTCTTCACAAAAGCATATTGTAGCTGACCTTTCTCTTCAAACATCCTACTTAATGACATAGTCTTCTTGTTGTACTTATACTTCATTTCATCCAAATTTTATTAGCTACCACTGTTTTATTTGAAAGCTTCTCCATAATAGTATTTCTACTTTCAGTTCTTCCTATACAATGTTAGTTGTTTGTTTCTTCGTTCCTCTAAGTCGCTACTCCGCTCCATAGTTGAACTGGAAGCTTTCACACTCCCGTTAATCTACCATTTATTTTGTCTCTTAGATCCCTGTTCAATCTCGTTTCCTTTTCGTATTCATACCCTTTTTAGTTTATGTTTCTATTTTTGTTTTCATATCTGTTTCTGTCTCCGTATCCGTTTACGTGTTCGTGTCCTTGTCCGTTTTTGTGTCTGTTTCTGTATCTGTTTCCATATCTGTATCCGTTCTTGTATCCGTATCCATATCCATTTCCGTTGAATTTTCCATTTCTGTATTTATTCTTGTTATCGTATTCGTATCCATTTCTATTTCAGTTTTCGTTTCCGTATCTATTCCCGTATCTGTGTTCGTTTCCATTTCTATTCTCGTTTCTGTTTCTGTATCTGTATCTGTATCCATATCCATTTCCAAAAATTTGTTTCTAGAAATTTTTTTCCGTTTCCGTTTCCATAGTCGTATCTGTATCCATATTTGTATCCGTCTTTGTTTTCGTTTCCATAGCCGTATCTGTATTTCTATCCGTCTCCATTTTCATTTTCATTTTCGGATCCGTATCCGTATCCATTTCTATTTTTGTTTTCATATCTGTATCTGTATTCATATCAGTCTCCGTTTTCGTTTCCGTTTTCGTATCCGTATCTGTATTCATATCCGTCTCCATTTCCGTTTTCGTTTCCGTCTCCGTCTCTGTTTCTGTTTCCGTTTCTGTATCCGTATCAGTTTCCATTCATGTTTCCATTTATGTACCCATTTCTATATCTATATCTGTATCCGATTTCGCTTCGTCCCATGTGTGTGGCTGAAAACTTACGACAGAATCACTCCATTCCGAACTCCGATCCTTTACTTCTTCAATATCAAGAATTTTTTTTATACCACTTTAGAGTAAGTCACATCTTGAATTCTCGACACCACTACTCCTTCAAGAATTTTTGTCTTAAGGCCTTGCACAAAGTGGTGTACCCCATGCTCATTGAGCGGTTGAAATATTTGTCATAGAGAATCTCTTGAATTCTGTCCAAGTCATTACAGGCACATCCTTGGCTATCCCAATGGGATAGATCTCATCTCCTTAACTAGCATAGACATGACACATGCTACCATTCTATGTTTCTCTTATACCAACATTTCCTATTTTAGCATGTGCAACCATGTCCTCCACCGTTCTGATTTATTTCACGACACCGTCTGGATGCACATTAAAATACGCATGCAATTTCTCTTTTTGTTTTTCTTATATCTTTTATCTTCTACATTTTTATTCTTATATTTGTTTTATGTCTGCGTTCTTACAAACCTCTCTAAGTTTCGGGACTGCCACTCCCATTGTTGAGATTATCATCCTTCTAATTCAGCTTAGTCCTTAGTCCTTAATGTTCTTCCTTCCCCTAACAATTCTATCCTTTATCTAGTCCTTTGCAACATAGGCAACCCTACTTAATTGTTTACTTAAGTTAGTTTATACTAGAATTGCTTTTACCTATTTCCTTTCCATTTCATAAAAATTTGGGCAGAGTCTCCCCTGTTTTTACACTCCCTTAAAGCTATATTTTATACATCCTGCATAAAATCCCAAGTAGGTCCGGTATTCTCTATTCTTTATTACATACATCAATACACTATAACATAAAATCATCTCTTTATATATCCTTTCAGTTACAATTAAAATGCTTAAACTGAGAAAACACTTAAAACAATTCTATTAAAGTACTTACAGTTGATGGAGTATTTCCACGTCGAAGCATGTGATGGTAGGCAGTATGCAGAACCGTTTTTAAAACACACTCGCTCTGATACCAACTATGACGACCCATATATTTATTTACTTTAAAAATGCAATAAATTTAAAACTTTTATAAAACAAATGAATTCTTATTAAAACCCTTGAATTGAACTCAAAGTTCTTTTATTAAAAATCTGATCATTAAAACATCTTATTTAAAACTCTTTATTTAAATATTTATTGACAACGGAAGACTTCATTTATAAAATTCATTTTCCTCATTTTATAGAGGAAGCCTAAATCATTTGTTTTTAAAAGACAATGATTAAACTGGTATTTTACAATTACAAAACCTTTATCTCTTTTACTCTCCTTAGTCTAACCAGCCACAAGTCCCGCCCGTACAAATCCTTCATCCTGAATAGTCATCACACTTTGTAACATCCTATTTTTCATACAATTTAAAATATATCATTTTGAAAGATTTTTCTTTTATAAACACAGCGGAAGACTTTTCTTACTAAAACATTTGGAAATTCCATGAATAAAATTTTTTTCGTTAAAACATTTACAACTTAGAAAACTTGAACTTCACACAATAAACCTTTTACAAATGGAAAACCTTTTACATTTCTTTTAAACCTTTATCCTAGCCACCCACCAAGTCTGCAATCGCACAAATCCTCTATCCACTGCTCCTTTTATCATTTTCATGCATACCTACATCACAAAACATAAACTATAAGCATATTGCTTAGTAAGAAGTGAATAATGCATTTTTCTTAAAATCCTTCTCATGTTAGTTTCCTTTCTTTCTTTTCTGTGCACACAATGCGCTTCGCCCCAACATCAATCGAAGACTCGTTAACTGCTATACACATCAATGCATAACGTCTCTTAATAAAGGCTCGACATCAATCGAACCTTTTGTTAGCTGCTGTGCACTTCAATGCACAACAACCCATCACCTTCGGTAAGCAGCTCCGGCATCAACTGAAAGCTTTGCTAGTGATTTTACACATCAATATACAACAATCCGTTTTGACATCAATCGAAACACACTAGCGGCCATGTGCATAAATGCTTAAATGACGTCACTGACCGTTAGTAGATCTGTCTCGACATCAATCGAGAACAAACTAACAAACTCAAGCTTAGCTTTCCGTATTCTTTAACATGTAGCATTTACAGTCATAAAAAAAACTTATGCATGAGAAGTCCATTTACATTTTCTTGAAAACATAATGATGCATGAATGCATACAATTCCATGATTATCAATACATCTCCATATTCTAACATGATCAATAACCTATCCTCTTTCAAACAAAATCATCAAACAGCAAACAACAATACATCTCCAAGTAACATCATCAAAACTGAACATCTATTAACAAACAAACATAAGCAATTAAAACAAATCCTCAAGGCTAATGGAATCAACCCGAAACAGTAGTCATTAACTTAACATGTCCTCAACCTACGGAGTCTATCACAACAAAGACTACACTCAATCACCAAACCCAAGTACAAATCTTAAATCTTCAACATTCACCCATCAAGCAGTAACTAGTAACAAATCCAAATGTAAATCAACATAGCACTATCCATCAATAGGGTATTCACAACAATTATTTTCTTAGCCGTATTTATAACCAAGTCTTAGCGATTTAAACCAAACCAACTCAACAAAAAGTGCTTCCAAGCATTTTTACATTCTCTTCTATACCTTATTCTATCAACCAGTAGATGGCAGTGATAAAAGGTAAACCATAATCAACAAGCCTCATAAATCTATTGAACATAAAAGAATGAATAGAGAACAAATCAAACAAGTTAAGCAACTCAAAATCTAGCTCTTGTGATGTAGCCAAAAAATGGGAAAACACATGCACACTTTTTACCTTGATTCTTGAAGAAAGTTGAAATGAAGAAGAATGCCTTTCTTCTTCTCCCTGGATGGCTTCTCTTTCTTCCAGAAGTTCCCTTTCCAAACTTCTTCTATCGGCCTTTCTCTCTCTTCTCGGCTCTACTCACAGAGACATCCTCCCAATTTTTCTCTTCCTATTTCTCTCGGTCTCCTTTTTCTTCGTTGTACCTCTCTTCCACTTCCAAATCTCTCATCTATAATGGTTATAACATTACAAGGAGAGGCGACTAGACACGACAGTTCATCTACCAGGCACCATTTCATTTTCTAGACGGTGGTCTGTCATTTTCTAGGCAACTGTCTATGACCTAGTCGATCAGACCCTTCAGGTCATCGACCACAAAACATCATTCTAAACAATTTTGGTGAACATGGGTCGATCGTCTTCCTTCTCATGATCGACCACAATTCCACATTTTCCACGCTGAATTACCGTGATCGACCGCCAATATTGCCTTGATCGACTGCAATTCACATTTCTTCACAAAACTGCTTCACTGATCACCCTCTAGTGGATGATCGACCACTTCCAAAAGGGTTGCTCTCTATATACAATATGTTTTGGAACTAGTCGATCACACCCCTTCAGCTGATCGTGTGCTTCCAAAATATTTACTCTTTGTAATAATTGAACATAAAGCCGATCAACCACACATTACGTTGATCGACCACTCCCTTTAAGAGAACTCCATTTTCATCAATCTACCTTTTCGTTGGCCGATTAATTCCCTCACGTGAAATATTAAAACATATAAAAACCTACACTTCCCTTTTAACTCACTAAAAACATATAACTTCTATACTTCCAACAACTTAAACCACAAAACACATCTCTTAATATACATCACTTAACCACTTAATTTACTACTTCTTGTACAAACCATAACACCACATACACCAATCATCCAAACCAATCCTAGAACATCCAATATAACTCTAACTATCCTCAAATATCACCACTTAGATCTTATGCTTAGCATTAAGAAAATCTAGGGTATTACTCCTTTGGTTGCCATGACCTTGGTAGGTACCTGAGAATTTTCCTAACCAACTATTCGTTTGGATAAATTCTACCAAAAAATTTTAAACAATTTGTAATGTTAGTAAATCGAGTAAACATTTGACTAATAGTTTTATCTTTATCCATAACAAATCATTCATATTCATGTACTAGCATACTCAATTTACTCTCCTTATCTTGATTAGTGCCCTCGTGTATGACCTCAAGTAATTTCCAAATTTCATGTGCATTATCACATGTTTGCACCCTATTGAATTTATCACACTATTGCACATTTATTATTTTCATCATATTCAAAACATAATTTGGGGACATTCATACCATTTTCTAGTTTAATGGGTATATAGGGTCAATTTTCAATAATATACTATAAGTCATAATCCTTGAACCAAACAAAAATCTTTACTCTAGATTTTCAATAAGTATAAGCATTGTCATCAAAGAAATGGGGCCTAGATATAGATTTCCCTTCAACATGCACATTGTTTTTATAAAAATCCATAGAAATTTATCAATAAGAACTCTACTGTTAATCACAATAAACTTAAAAATTGATCACCAAGATACAAATGGTAGGTTTTTTGAAATGTTTAACACAAAGACACCTAACTCTCACTAAAGACAACTCAAGTGAATAGAAGGAGAGATTAGGCTCTCATACTTGCAAGTGAAAGCTCAAAATACTCAAGATAATTTGGCAACACTTTGTTGTAGATAGCTCATTCGGTAAACTTCCCCGTGGATCTCTATTCTATTTATAAATTTCTTCAAAGAACTACGCCCCGACCGACCACCCAACCACATCGGTCTACCGCTTCATGACCGTTACAAGTTTTCTGAGAGAATCTCGTAGACCAAGTCACATTCTTGTCTACCACACCTGTAACGACCCGTTTTAAATTCTTTCATTTTTCTTAGTCATATAAAATTTTTCTTTTTAATTTATTTAATTCATTTAAAACATACGAGAGAAAAATAAATCAGAGTGATTAAGTAGAAATTAATAACAAATTAAAATATAGTTTTAACACCCTTTAAACCAGAATCAATCATTTAACAAAACATCTAAAAAGTTTTCATAATTCCCAAAACCATTAACTGTTTTAAAATCCCAGTTTTTTACTTGTAGCGAGTCAAAACCCTTAGGTCAAATCTATCGGGTAACCCAAGTGCTCATCATGAACCGCTCCCTCCTCAGGTATATAGTTCGTATCTTGTACGTCGTCTACACCACAAGCAAACTTTGAGCCTAACGCTAAGCAAAAAGTAAGATGCAATATGATGCATGCATATGTCTGATTATATCAAAAAGAAATCCACTCAAATGTCTTTTTCTCATAGTGTCTGTCTTACATTAGGCTCATACATTGAACTAGGACATTAGGAATATTTCCCACAAGGAAAATAGTTCCTAATCGGAAACTAACTCTTACGAGACAAGCTCTTGCATCCCAAGGAGGGAAGGATTTAATATCGAGTCTCCCAGTTAGGATCCGAACTACCTCCACAACCCCCAATTCTCATTATGTTCATTTATTTTAGTCTCTCCTGTGTAATGCTCTCCTGTGCAATACCAACCCTGGCGTTCTTAAGTATTTCTATCCATGATGCATGTCAATGCAATGCCATAATAATTACAACAATATAGTATATTTCCAGACAAGTCAACAAAATAGATCTTCATATCACAGGTAATAGCAGGATATAGGATTTATCGACAACCAAATAGATATATATCAGAACTATAGTGATTCCCTTCATCCATTAACAGAGCAAGTGCACAAGAATAAATCATTATTTTTCACCATTTTCTTTCTATTTACCAGATTCATATAACAATGACAGTAACAAATCCCAACACAATACATCCACAGAGTATCCATTTTCCAGAATATATCATTTTCAACTTTTCTATGCATTGAACAGGTTTTTCTAATATTATCAATAACCATCTAAAACACAAGTGGGCAATATAGAAATACCAAATTATTTTCCATAATTAAATAGGAGACCAATATTTATTATCACCGCAGCAGTTATAATATGGAGTTAATTAGGTAGAGAGCAACCATCGAAATATCCAACAAGACCAAACAATGAACCACTAAAACCAAGCAACTAATAACTGGGAATTAAACTAACAACTAATAACAGTGGGTTAACCAACCAAAAAGCAACATCAAACCAATTCATAGATTATCCAATAACAGGAAATCAATTAGGCAACTAACAACTGAGATATAAATTAGCAATATGGCAAGGAGTCAACTAGGTAAAGAAGAACCTAAAATCCAAACTTACAGATCATGCATTAAGTAGCAAGGAGTTATACTAGGCTGAAGTAAGCATCAGGCCATTCACAGAGTAACGTTTTCAATCAATAAATCAGACTCTACTTGTAGTGTAGGCCTCTATTGGCCACAACTCACAGTTACTTCTTACCTCACTTGACGATTTCACAGCTTCCCCCAACACTAACAGCAGCACACCCAGGAGTTGAGCACCACCGCAGCACACACAGGAATCCAAGGCAAAGACTTCCTCACCTTCAGCTCTCTACAACTCCTCTCTTCCTCTTTCTAACTCACTCTCTCTTTCTCTCTTTTTCTCTCGCACTCCTTGTCTCTCTTCTCTTTTATAAAAGAAATCTCTCTCTCTAAAAAAAGAAAACCCCTAGCTTCCTTTTCTTCCCTTAAACTTGTGCCTCTGTCTTCCATTTATCAAACAAAGAGCTAGCGAACTTCATAAAGTGCGGAGGGAAAAAGACTCAGAAAACCAGGCAAAAGAAAATCCAGCGTCCTTTTCTTCCCTTAATCTTGTGCCTCTGCCTTCCTTTTATTAAAAAAAAGGCACAGATGGATTTCATAAAGTGCTGATGAAGTGGAATGCCACGAGGAAAAATTTGTCTTATTGGGAAAAATAGACGTAAAGTAATCGGGTAAATGACAAAATGTGCGCTGAAGAAAACCGAAACTCCAGAAATAATTTTGGGAGCGGTCGACATCCCGGTCGACGTGCACAGTTGACAGGATCAACATGGAAATTCTCTTCCCGTGAAACAAAGTGGCACCGGTTGATATGAGCAGTCGTCCTGAAATTCGCGGTTGACTTGAACAGTCGACCGCTCTAACAACAATTTCATTTTCTCGAGTTTACATGTGACCAGTTGATATGAATAGTCGACCTAAAATTCGTGGTTGACATGAACAGTCGACTTGTCCCACGCAATACTCACATTTGCCATTTCGTCTGCTGTATCATATGATCTCAAGCCCCGACTTTATTTATTATTTTTCTAAACTTGCTCTTCTCTCTCTTCATCCCCATATATTAATCAACTTTATAAATATATCTTTTTCACTTAACATTAGTCCCTAATTAACTTATATCCCCATTTTCCATAATGACCGCATTAAGGTACGATATATTGTTACGAAACGCGTTCCATTTTATCAAAGCGTATATTTCGCGAAAACTCTTTACTTTATATTTATGGAGGAATTTGTCCAGGTATTACAACACTGGTCGAACTTATGCTTGCTCTAGTCGAATACTTTAACACGATTAAGAAATTTATTCTTCTCTGTCATTTTACCAGTCAACCACGACTCATCCTTGTCAACTGCTTTCTATACTTCAAAACAATGCTTGCTCTTTGTAATTGTTATGATTGACCGCAGCTCCTCCTAGTCAACCACTTTCTGTATTTTCAAAAATTTCATAGCACTCTGTAATATTTCAGGTCGACCGCGCGACTGTCCTAGTTGACTGCCTTTGTTGATCTTAAAATTTTGTCCTCTCTGTAATATTTTCAGGCAACTGTGACTTCTCCAAGTCAACCACTTTTTGCATTTTGAAAAAACTCAAATTCTATGTAATCTTTTGGGTCGATCGTCATTTTACCTTGGTTGACCGCCACTTAAATTTTTCTTGAATAAAAAATTTTGAGCCCCAAAAATTTAATCATTAACTATAACAAATTCAACAAATATGTTATCACACTTAAATACTCATTTTAGAGGGTATTTTCAATGCATATCAAATACTATGCTCAATAAAATCATATTTTCAATTTATAAACAACTTAAAGATAATTAAATCACACATCATCAAAACAACTAAGTTTAATTTTTATTGAACTTAAATCACACATCATCAAAACAACTAAGTTTAATTTTTATTGAATTAACAAAAACTAATTAGAGAGCAAAAACTAAGTGCTTAGAAATCATTAGATTAAGAAAAAATTAGATGAATGGTCATGATTAAGTGGCAAGATTTTGCGAAGAAGAGGATATTTACCCGTTAAACAAACCTTCAAAATTCTGTAATTAGTTTGTACTGTTTGAGTAACATCATTAATTACTTCAATTGTAGTAGGTGTTAAAGTTTTATCCTTTGATTTAGTTTATCATACTTTCCTCGAGCATTGTTAATTTAAACATACTTATACTTAGATCTCCACCTAAGGTCTTCTACTTTCATCTTCAAATTTCAACTTTATTATCCGTACACCCTTCTAATGATATGCCAATTCACACGTCTTTCTACAATAAATACATAATAACTCCCTGGCAAACAAGTACTCCTGAGAGGTTTAGTAGCATTAGGGACTTTAAATGTGTATAATATCAATTATAGTGTAGTGGCCTAATATGATGAAAAACACCCAAAATTATGGTCTCCTTCCTCAGTAAGTCTTATGATTCAAAAGATTATAGCATCCTGTTGCAAGTCAAAATTTAACTCTCTATAATGACATTAAACAACACAATAATTTAATTCAATTTTACGACTTTCTCTTGCCACTTTTCTTATGCGCCTTCTTAAACTTCAACCCTTTACTTGACAATAGGCTCGAGGCACTCTTACCTTCAAGTTTCTTGGTCATCCTAACCACCCTCGCCATTCCATTTCTGGCAGCAGCTCGATGCTCGGGCCTACGACTCATCATCTTCCGGTCGAGTGGCCAATATGCATACGGTTCAAGTTTATCTTTTCTCTTCACATCCCCACTTGCCTTCTTGCTAGCATACTCAGTTCCTGTGTAGGCCCACCCTGAATCAGATGTTTTCCTTCTCTTCTGTGTTTTCCTCGGATTAATAGAAGAGAGGTTGCCCGTTTTGCTTCTTGCATCTGAATTGGAAGTCGCTGCTGTTTTCTTAGGCTTATCTTCCTCACTAACAATAATTCGCCCCTCAGAGTCTATCTCAATTTCTTCGTCCGAGCTTAGCTTTCGTTTATGAGACATTGATGATTGAAGAGCTGATCGTGTCCGGTGTTGGTCCAGCAAGTCAAGAGGATCTTCTTCTAATTGATCGCACAAGTGATCAGGACAATTTTTGGCTCTACTCTTGGACCTGTAATTGCAACAAACCAAAAGATTGAAAAACGATATTATTCAATCAAGTTTCAGATGTTACAAATGATGAATGCAGCCTATCAGAAACAGGATTCTTCCAGGATAAATACGAATGTTAAAGAGCAACATTATTAGAAAATGATAACAATGCTCATCTGAACTGGTTAGACTATTTTAATAATTATTCAATTACATTTGACAAAATGGGTGATACACCGATGATTCAAATTGATAACATGCAGATTTGGAAATCAATCAACTGACCAGTGTGAAGCAGCTTTGGAAACAAACTTTGAGGAACCCTTTCTCTGTTCTCTGAGTTCTACATCACTGTCATTCTCAGAAAATTCAGCACCATCTTCGGATTCCTCATTGCCAAAGTTGGAAAATATTGTTGTATGATTCCATCCACTAATCCTGAAAAAAAATTCAAGATTTAAACAAAGCCACTCAAAATGTAAATGTGCAGTTGAATGTCAGCAAAGTAATACATAAAAGTTCTAGCAACTCAAATATGATGTTTGCAAACATGATAAAATCTATCACACAACCAAGATTGTCTTTGGAGTTTTCAACTCCTATGTTCTACCGACCTTGATGTAGTTTTTGACACCAGAGATTTGGCGTCATCGGATTTAGTTTTTCGTTCCTTCCGCTCCTTGATCTGTGTTTGTCCAAAGGAAGATAAGATTGTTAATAGTAATGATACCCTTATTCTATTTGCCACCGAGTAATATGGTTTTCTCATACCTTTCGAATGTTAGTAAGAAGTCTCATGTGTTCTTCGGGCATCACGGCCTTAACAGCATCTATACCACATTTCCTGACTAGCATCTCCAGGAGCGACTTCACCTTTAATAATAACAAATCAGACAACATATAATAAGGTCACATGGGAACATGCCAAATTTGTTAAGTTCAAGAAACACCAACTTTAGATTTGAAGTGGTTTTTCGTCTCATCTTGCCACTTCAATAGGCCATCTACCAAACTCGTTAAGTTCATACTAAGCCCATCAACTGATGACTTTGCCACCATTACCTTCAGAAAACCTAAATTAGCCTGAAGAAAAAGCAGCCAGACAGTAAATCTCGTTCAATTTGGACCTTTTAAACCAGTATGTCAACAAACAAAGTGAGGCAAAATGCACCAAAAAGGGACCTTGATTATCTCTCTATTCTTTCTCTGAAGAAGCAGAAACGTGGCAGGAAGTAAATTTGAAGCAAGAGAGACAAGTTCTGAAAATTCATAAGCCAATCGAGCTACGCCTTTCATTGAAGCACTGATCATATGAGGAGTTTCACCAGCAAGACCTCCTGCTACCTGTGAAAAGTTAATGTATTAGGACAATGTTTATAGCTATTAACTGCAACACAGGAATCGAATCTGACCAAAAAGGCTGGGTTCTGAATATTCATAAGATTACACACTGTTCCCAACCTAGATGACTACAATTAAAATGATAATGTATTTTTCTAGTATTGAAGAAATAATACCATATTAAAAAAATGGTACAAATTCTCCACTTTTCCTCCTTTCTCTTCATGTGTACATGCATGGCCAATTTGAACAAGAATATCATAAGCTCTGTTTCTTGTCTTTTTGTTAGCCTGCAAGGTGAATGCCATGAAAAATAAAATTAGCAATTGCCAAATGCGTCATGCTCTGTGACTTCAAAGATACTTTCCAATAATTAAAAATGCAAACCAAATCAGTTTATTGTAAGTAATTGATAATCATAGTCTAAGATGGAAATTCAACAGTTATATTAATAATCAATAACACGAATATGCCAATGATAAATCACAAGAAGATGGCAAGGTAACAAACTTACAGATCACTATCATCAAGGGAATTTCTTTTAAATGACTTTTTTAGGGGAAAAGAAATGGTTAAATTATCAATTAGTGCTTCACAGAGAATGTTCACAAAGTAGAAACCGATAGTGAATGCTCTAACAGGAAGCTCATTTCACCTCTTTTAGTGCAAGTATTATTTCGGTTAAGAAGGAACTAATGATGTTGTATTGCCTTAACTCTGATCCCTCCTGTAAGCAAAAATATAGGATTATAAGGCAAGTGATCAGTGATCAAAGTTTACATAAATTTAAAAAAATAAAGCACGACCTATTTTATTTACCTTAGATACTTGAATTATCAAAAAGAAAAGACAGTCTAGTCTGTGTCGTTTGGCCGAAAAATGACAAGAAGGCAGTACTTCCATCATAAGTGCAAGCAATTCTTCAAATCTCTCCAAAATAAAATTGTCACGGTTCTGAAAAGGCCATTAAAGTAAAGGAAGCCTATCAATCACAGGACTTTGTAGAAAAGGAAAATAAAGGTCTCTTAACACAAAGGACAGTGAACTAGTTAATACACTAAAATTACTTCACTTTAAAAAGAATCCGCAGATTAGAAAAAGACAAACCAATATTTTCACAAGATATTTCTTAAAATTTTTTTAAGAATAACATCTTTCAATGGAACAAAACTGAGTAGTTTCTTCTTGTATGATTGATTTTAACCAGATTAAAACTTGTGAGATTACAGGCAAAATTAATACTGTATTATCTTAAGGCTTAACAAAGATGAAAAATACCTTAAGAATTATGGAGAGAACTCTGTATGCCTTCTTTTGCACCAAACCTTCGCTATCCTGCAAGCAAGAAACACCATGTCTCAGAAATGGAATGACAAGGATATTGAACAGTGCTCCATGAATATTAAATGCCAAAATACTATTTCCGACGCCATTAGAAATAATTATCATACCTTTAGTGCAGGCTTTATTGCAACAAATAAAAGATCAATTTCCTTTGTATCCAAACCAGGCAAAAGGGAAACTGCCAAGTCAAATAATCGTGCCCTATGACAATGGACAAAGTATTATTAGGCAACCAAGACCCAAATAGTACGAACTTCACATAATAAAGTTAACAAAGTTACAAAAATTCTATTATTACTTTACAATACCCAAGAAACACTAATTTCCAATCAATATGTGGAAGAAACATACCTTAGTAAAGAGGGTGATTTTTCTTCTGTTGAACTATTAGTCTCCATTGAATTGGAAAACTTCAAATCTTTTGGTTTGGAAGCTTCTTGAGTCGCCTTCAAAAGTTTCTGCATTGTACTCTTGAAGAACCTCGACACTACATCTTTATCTGATATTGACGCAACCTCACCAATTGTCGACTGTAAATAATAAAAAAATACCATTGAAATGAGTTGTTTAAAGTAATAGTCTAAACATCAATACCTATTCCACAAAATTTACGACTCAAGGTATATTTCAGATGTTTCTAAAACTTTGCTTAGAACCTCATCTTGAAAAAGAGTTCATTACATTTTTTTTTAAAAACAAAAAACAAAAAACTTTTATTGCAAACACTTTTTACTGTTTTAAAATAAACATGTCTCCAAAAATACTCTGGTATGTAATTTCTAATTATTTCACGTTTTCAAAACAGTCCATTAAGTAGCCATTATTTCTGAAGTACCAAAATGAAACAAAGTAACAAAGGGGACATGAGTCATAGATCGCCTTACGATGTGGAAAGTTTAAAAGCATTAGTACGGCAACACAACATATGCATCATCTACTTATGAAAATATATAAATTAATCATACACACAAAAAAGATATAATTAATCCATTAAAATTTCTTCTATGGAAGTAATAAGTAAAACACCTGCAAAGAACCACCATCATCTGTTGTAGACTTAAGGAAGAGGCTAGACAAGACAGACAACAACTCACGACCAGATGACTTAATAGCAGTCAAGTTATCCGCTGCCACCTGTGGATTATATCGAGCTATGGAGTGCTTTAATGCAATACTTTCTTCACAGCATGACAAATCACTCTTTCCTTCCAGCATCCTTTTGTTTTGTTGTATAAGCCTCTGCAAACTAGAACATATAATGCCACGAACATCAGGTTCTTCACGAAGAGCAACAGAGAGCACACTTTCTAGATCCTTGAAGCACTCAGCTGTATCCAAAGGATAGTTACAGAAGGAAGGCAGCAAGGAGAACAAAGAATACACAACTGCATCCATATTCCTTGACGAAACAATTTGTCCTTGCCGCTCAAGCTGCACAGAGTAAATGGTTAACTACATTCAACTATGAAGAATGAAATATGCCCCCACTGTCATCAAAAGTTTCATACCGTGACAGTCTTTTGTTTAATCTCTCCTATCATACTCCAAATTGACTCTAGAAAAAAGCTTAAGCGTGCACCAACAGTAAACTGCCTCAAAATTGGTAAAAGCCAAACATTTGCCTCAGATTGATCGTTTACATCCAAATTAAGAGGCAAAACGCCTAAGAAAGTTTCAGGCCCCATAGTGCTTAGAGCTGATCCAAGACACTCGTGTAGCTGAATTATCACCAAAACATCATTAGATAAAGAGCAAAATAACTCAACTGAAAATAACAGTTTTCATCACCCATGTTGAAATTTTAATGATTGAGAAACTACAAATCATAGATCACTCTATCAGCAATTGAATCACTCGTTCTTTAATATCTAGTTTTTTTAAACATTCTTAATTGCACAAAGTCAATCTGTGGTTGTAGTTACAATGAGTAAATTAATTAAGAAACAAACCAATATATACATTTAGAGAGGATGTGGATCTAACATGGCAAGGGATCTACAAAATATAATTGATAAGGTAGAAGATTGGAAAACTGGAAAAACTCTAGGAGAAAATTAATTTGTAAGAACACACAATCAAAAAGGAAACATTTACTATGTTTATCTTATTTGATCGATCAAAGAATTGTAAACATGCATACATAAAATTCATGAACAACAAAATCTAATTTTTATGGGTACGCTGATGTTGTAGAATAAAAGAAGTAATATCAGTAAGATGTTTGTTACTAAAAAAATAAGCAGCACTGAGTAACTTCCACAGAAAAAGTAGTACCTCTTTCCGGAAAGGAAAGTCTTTGTCCGGTAACTTTTGCATATCTGCAAAGCTTGAAAACGCACCTCTAAGCAGATACATAGAATAGTTCCCTGGAAGAAGAATTTTAAGTACGATGAAATATGAGGTATCAATATTAAGTGTATAATACTTGGTATAAAAGATTGATTAGAAACAAACGAACGCAAAGTTAAAAAACTCAGATGCAAAAAAAAAGTACCTAATTTCTCAAATATTGCCGTGAAAACTTGGAAAACTAAGTCCATGACAGGTGTATAATGATAATCAAGTAAGCTTTCTATAGTACTACATATTTTCTCAATGATAGTTGGCCCAGTTGTTCTGCTCCCCGTACTTGCATCCAATAAAATATGATCCACACCATCTTTGATCAGACTTTCATCAATGCAAAATTGTATCAAACCCTTCAATGAATTAATGGCCGCATGGATTGCTTCCTCTCTCCCAGATAGCAAAATATCTGTACCATTCAGGTTGCAAAATGTAATTTTGTAGTTAAGTTGTGATTTTGGCCTTCAGGAATTATGTCCAGGAGTTTACAGAAAGGATGTTACAGGCTAGAATATCGACATCTAATGCAAATAAAAGTAATATTTAGTAGCTATCAAACCTTTGAGCGCATTGAATGCTACAGGGAGCTTGGTTACACATATCGTCCTATTAACAGAATAAACCTTTTGCATGCCACTATTGAGCAAACGAGCTGTGAAGGCCAAGCCATCAGCAGTTACCTCACTTGACGAGACCAAAAATGCAATTGAGCACAATAAATCAACCATCAATTCAGCAGGAAAATCCAAAGATGGATGGATACAAAGCATATTCAGACAATATGTTAACCGATTTGTTACTATGGGTTGCTGCAATTTCAGGAGAGACTTGAAATACTCCAGGATGCTCGTTTTGCACTTCCCAGATATATGAGGAATACATTCTTGTAACGCATCTAGAATGTATAAAACCTTCTGAGCTTCTTTAGATCCTTCAGAACTATTTGTGTTTTTTCCACCAGCAAACAAAATAGACCTTTTGAATGTATTCGTAATCACTTCACTCGCCTCTGCTAGCAAAACTGTTTTCTGGCTTTTCAACAAGAAGTCGCGAATACTGACATGTGATTGTCTTCTCACCTGTTCATAACAAACTTAAGTTAGCATAGCTACTTGAAAGGTTTACACATTATTCTGAGAATCTACAAAAATCAAATATTTTTCATATATATATATATGCAAGTGGAAAAGATTCACTTTAATCAATATTACCTCATGGCGAGAATCTGTAGCAAATCCTAATAAGATATTGAACAGATTTGATATATCTGACCAGCTAACATTGTCGTTGATAACCAGCAGATGTGAAATGCATTTTAATCCTGACGTAGCTGCACCAACAGTCAGCGATGGGGAATGAAGAGAACGGATTAAAACCTCTGAAATCAACTCCCTCTTCTTTTTCAAAATAGCAGGAGAGATTCTCGGTAGAAGCAATGAAAAAATAGCGAGAAGCGCATCCAATAGGTGAACTGGAGATTCAGATTCAGAAGATATGCGGTTCAATGAAGACAAAGTGGCACCAAAATAGGCAATTGGCGTAGTCGACAGGTTCTGATCTTTGAGCTCTTGAGACATGGCGCCTATCACTGCACAAGCGTTCATGTGATATTCATTCGTGGAGGAGCTGAAACGGTTAAGAATGAAACTACAAAAGTCATCGTTGGATGCATCTGCAGGACACACAGCCCCCTCCATGGTTGGAATCAGAAAGAAAGACAAGCCCTAGAACGAAGAGAGAGTTGCACCAAATTAGAGATATCAGAGGGTTAAAATTTTATTTTATATCAATGAATGCGACAACATCAACTTAAAGTGATTAATTTCTTCTGTCCTTAAAATATACTAAATTTATATTACTAATTCCTTCTTTCAAATATATATATAGCAATTATACATATTTATATTTCAAGTATATTTAAATTTAAGAAAAAATAAATGTTTTAATATGAATATTCATGCAGTGTGAAAGATGTTAGGGGTGAGCCCAATAGACAGATCTCGGTTCTATCAAAATAGAACTAAAACGGAAACATTGTGGATTTGAACCATATTGTCCTTTTTCAATTTAGTTATAGTTTGTTTGGTCTCAATTCAATTCTAACTAAGATCAACAAATAAATGAGTTCATAAATTTCTTCATCTAGCAAAACAGTGCACCAAGCAGGGATGGGCAATTTGGTTGGGTTTTGAGTGAAATCACACCCATCTGTGAGTTCACGATTTTCACTAGTAAACGAATTGGACCAAACCGCAAATTCTTGCGGTTCAAAAGTATTTCTTTTGAAAAACCCAATAAACTCCAAACAATACAACCAAAACAATAATCAATCTGTTATCCAATGATTCCAATCATCATCATCTAACATACAATAATTCAAACATTTCCTTCCTCAATGAATGATTGATTGTCACTCTCAAAATATAACACGAAAGAAAGAAAAGGCCAATGAAGGCAGGCATGAGCACATTCTTTTTGTACCTATTTTTATACAAACAATAAGCTCCTCTTTCCATCAAATAAATATCATTTATTTACAGGCTTTATCTAACAATTTATAAATATAATAATTGTTTTTTAATCATGATTCATACGTAACGTTCAAGCATTTTCTTCATCAATCCTTGTTACCACCCGCGTCACCTGAGCTGGGGTAGGAGAGGTAAGAAGTGCACGAGCAAAGAGTAAGTATTAAATAAGTATGGAAGACGGGTTGAAGTGAAGGACATCATATACATATTATTAAGAAAGAGAGAGAATAGAGTGAAAGGTGTGAACTGATATTTTTTCCCTCTTTTTTGTTTCTTCGTGTTGCAATGAAACCAGAGTTCCGGCAACATAATACACCATTATTGTAATGATTGGATTTCCCTACATTAGAATAGTAAATATTTAATTACGGCACAAAATGTGTAGTAGTTGTTTTATAAGGGGAAAAATGTTATTGCATGAATTGTGGACTTTAAATAGAAATTTATGGTATGTTATGGTGGTTGGAATTTGAGGGTGGGATTTCATTGATGTAGGAAATGTTAATTTTTATGATGAAATTAGAGTGCGAGTGAACTGATTGGAATAGTGCATGAAGAAGAGTGGAATTAAGGATCAAATTGCTGGTTGGTTCTAGAGCAATTGGAAAAATAAAGAGTAACGACCTCGTTGGGAAACTTAAACCAGTGGGAAGAAAGAGGCGTGGAAAAGAGTATAGGCACAGACGAATTATTGGATGTCAAAGGGAATGGGCAAGGGAGAGCTGACCGTTGAATGTGATGTTTGCTAAGGGGGAAGCGCCCGCGGATGGGATCATGTTCGCATAAGGGTCGAAAGGAGCGGATGGATTCGATTGCAGGATGAGAACGGTGGAAGGGAGAAGATGCTTCTGAGGGAAAAAAAAATCTTTTTTGGGAGAGGATGACCGTCAGATTAAATGAGAGGATTAATTGTAAACCGTTAGATTAGAAAAAGATGCTACCACAAACAGAAAAGATTCTTTGGCGAAAATAGTAAAGGTCGCGCGGAGGGTATTGAACAACTAAAGGAATCGTGGAAAAATGTTAAGTGACGAGAGCTAAACGTCAAAGAACGACGACGTTTGGACCGAAGGAACTGGTTAAAAAACGTAAGTGTCCACATAAGGAAACAAGTCTAGAACAACGACATGCCAACTAGAGAATTGCAGATTTGATCTAAAGGAAGCAAATATTCACTGGAAATATTCTCAGCAGATGCAAACATGACCGCCCCGCAATAAAAAACTATCATTTTTGGGAATGCTTATGGGCATTAAACGAAGTTCGCAATGGTTGAGGCCCCGACATTTACAGCCTAATGAAAAACTCTTAGCCGTGTTTTAGCCACAGGAAGATGAGTATTGAAAGGAATAAAATTGATTGAATTAGAAATACTGGAAAAATGATTTTGGCTGTTGAAGAGTGGGAACTGCCGCTATTGAATCAAAGAATGTGACTCTTTGGATGAAAAGGATGACTTACAAAATAGCTAAAGGTAAATCTAGACATGATGTTTATGAGGAAACAATGACCTTTGACGTCAAGGGTATCAAGTGTTGACTTTCCATTGATGGAGATATGTTAAGAGCTTTCTTAACAAATTATAATTTAAGTCTCTATGGTTGTAAAACACCTGGTTCCGAAGAAATTAAGGTTTATAAAAAAGGCTTAACAAAAACAACATTCTTAAAACATATTCTTCATCAATATTCAAAAACCAGAACCAAAGATGAAAGCATAAGCAAGCTTACAAAAAATAAAGCAATTTTGTACCTATTGCAAAAATAGGAACTATGTAGTCTTTACAAATCAAGTGCTTGAGTGTTTGGAGTGCAAAGGATTTCGAGGCCGGAGTATTTTTGAGTGCATCATTGACTTTGTGAATTGCTCGGGAATCGACTACATGACTTGTCCATGACGTATGGTAGGGTAGGTCGATAAGAAAGGTCAAGCCGGAAGGGTCGAAGCGAGTGTGTCGCCAACTTCCCAATTTGTGTGTGTGAAGTGGAATGTTGGAGCAATAGAGCTGGAATTTGAAACAATGGAGCTGCTGGAACTTGAAGATGGAAGTGAGACAGAGATTGAGACACGAACGGTATTGAGTTAGGCAGTTTTAAGGGTTAGGAAAGTAAATAAGAGAGAACCGAACCGTGGCAGCTTGGAGGTATTTCTTTGGCCACTGTTCGGTGGGTACCCATGGTTCGGACGTTAAACCGTGAACCGGAACGTCAGTAATGGTTCCATTCACGGTTCATCCTCAGAAACTGAACCAAAATGGCCAGTTCGGTCTGCTCCTGCCCACCCCTAGCAAAGTCCTAAAATCTGGTAAATCATTTCGTTAAAGAAAGATTGCGACCAAATATATCTATTTCTTGCCGAAAAAAAAAACTAAATCCAACTCGTAAATTCAAATTTACATGACTTTACTCACGGAATTCGCACTTGGCAGAGGATTGAGGAGTTCGCACTTCGCTGACTCACGGGGCTCCGTCTAAGGACTGCGAACTGAGGAGTTGGGATTGCAGAAAAGATCGTAATTTGCCCAACTCCCCAGAAAGCACCAAAAAAAAAAAAAATAGAGATACCGAGAGAAAGAATACCCCAAGGTCGTCTCAGAGTGGTGCTCACGAGTTGCGCAGAGGCTAAAGGATGAAGACGACCCAAGTAACGATAGAAGTACTGAAGTCTAGAGTTGAGACTAGAGATTGAAGTTGAAGGACGCCAGGGGCGTGGCGTTGGTCTTCAATGTTGGGCAATGGTTCTTGTTGAGGAGTTTTTTCCTCGATGCTCAGCAGCAAGAGAAAGGAGAAGTGGCGGATTAGGTTTAAGTTGGAGGATAAGATAATGGGTTATTGGATTGGGCTTTATGTTTGGGCTAGAGGTTGGGTTGGATATTTGAAAATGAAATGTCACGGTTCGGTTCTATCTTATTTACTTTCCTAACCTTAAAACTGCCTAACTCAGTACCGTTCGTGTCTCAATCTATGTCTCACTTCCATCTTCAAGATCCAGCAAGTCCATTGTTCCAAATTCCAGCTCTATTGCTCCAACATTCCACTTCACACACACAAGTCAAGAAGTCGGCGAAACACTCGTTTCGACCCTTCCAGCTTGACCTTTCTTATCAACCTACCCTACCATTCGTCATGGACAAGTCATGTAGTCAATTCCCGAGCAATTCACAAAGTCAATGACGCACTAAAAATTTGGGCTGAATCTCTCTTATTTTTTTACTCCCCCAAAAGCTACAATCATATATCCTGCATCAACTCCCAAGCAATTCCAGTATGATCTATCATTTATTACATCCATCAATAAATTTGATCAAAGAATGATAACTATTCACATCAAATACATGTGCAGAACTATTATTGGTCAGGTTTCGCAAAGTCTCCATCATTGATGCAATGAGATCAAAATTACTCTCTTGTGGTCAACCACAAAATGTCTTTCTCGGCAACCAAAATTTAGAAAGGCACAATACACTTGATTTGAAACTTCCTATGTACAGTAAACTTCGTCCAAATTTTTCACTTCTATACTTCTCAAGCAATCACTATTTGAAAATCGTAAAACCTTGAGCTCTAATACCAAAAATTTCTATCTCGACCCAGAGGTGGGCTAGACATAAACGCCGGGCCAAACAACCCGATCTTCGTAGAAGACCCGGTCGCTCAGCCCAAAGTTTGTTAAATTATTGTGGAAGTCTTGTATGAATAGCCAGCCACAACCCACTTATGATGGGTCAAGTCCACATAGTGATTGCAATGAAGATCAATAATTGCATAATAGTAAATTTAAATGTCCAAACAAACTGTGCATTCATGTCCATACATCCAAAATTCTAAGTAATAGAGTATTATAGAAACCAATAGTTCTCACCAATAGAAAATGTAACTAAACCAAAGGAAACAAAACAAGTCAACTGCAATCCAAAGTTAGGACTCCACAAGTCTAATACATCCACGCACTAGGAATTCCTATCTCTATCTGGGAAAAATATAGTCGAAGGAGTGAGTGACTAACTCAGTAGGAAATTTACACTCACCGCCAAGCCCGTAAGAACACTTGTTTTATCTTTTCCTTATCAAAACCTTAGATTCTTTTTAGAGGCTATGCATTTTTTTATCAAAACATTTTTCAAAGTCATCTACATCCCTTTTTAAGGAAAACAAGCCTCAAAAGGCCTCGACGAGATATCGTGAAAATAATAGATGTTTACATGGACAGCTATACTCAAATATACTCTTGTCGATTTCACACTGAAAATCATCACCAGTGAAAAGGGAGGTCACTCATGGAATCCTCTGGTCAATTGCACAGAATAAAGCAACGACGGGTCCGTAAACCTGGCTCGTCACCCCGGGTTTTGCCGACTAGCCAAGCTTAGCGCCGACCCAACCCGTATCATCACCCAAGTCCTGGCGACGAGCCAAAGTTCAACGCCGACACAACTCAAATCACGTCCCGAGTTTGCCGATGAGCCAAGCTCAGCACTAACAAACTCAGTCTCAAGTCTGCCGATGAGCCAAGCTCAGCGCCGACGAACTTGAATTAAATCTCAAGTTTGCTGACAAACATAACTCAGTGCCAACAAAATCGGGTCGAGATAAACCCTAGTCCTGCCGATGAGCCAAATCTTAGCGCCGACACAACTCGAATCACCTATTGAGTTTACCGACAAGCCAAGCTCAGCGCCGATAAACTCAGTCTCAAGTTTGCCGACGAGCCAAGCTCAGCGCCGACAATCTTGAATAAAAGTACACCCTGGCCAGGTTTAGGGATTCGAACCCAAGGAAGCGTCATCACCTTCCCAATCCAAATTTGTTATCAGATATTGCGTACAAGCATTCGTCTCCACATAGCACGAGACGTACCGGGGATGCCTCATGATACCCTAACGCCGAGACTGTTCAGAGTATCAAGAGGATTCATCGCCCCCAAAACAAATATCACATACCAAGAAAACTATGCACGAAATTTAAACGTATAAAACTTGTGTACATAGATATAATAAAATCAGACGTGCTGTCGAACAGTCCCCGTCGGTTTTTATGCATATGTGGGAATCCACAATATTAATTTTCTTTTTATTTTAAAAATATGATGGTATGGAATATGCAAAGCAAGTAGGTATAAAACCCTACCTCGATTACGGTCTCTCCTCGTATCGGAAGGAGCAGCAACCGCAAGTGCCGACTCGACGTCCTCAAACTCGTCTGAGCCTACAATATTTCAAACATGGGAATTTATAAATAATTTTTGAGGATTAAGTGAGAGTATCCTCTGGCCGAATTACCCTTTCAAACAGCAACTATAAGGATCAATCATGCTCACCCATTGTACATATAATCCATAGGTAGGACCCACTACATGAAACAATACCATTTTTTACCCATTACTCAGCATCAAAACATGGACCAAAAACCTCCCCATCAACAATTCATCATTGGGTTTCATCAACACGGGAAGTTATGCCATGATGCTTCCACGAAATGGAGTTATTTCCTTGAATTTAAAATCACCCATTTTATATGGCAGTATAAAAAGCAATAGCAATGACCAACAATAAATCCAACAATTCCTCTCCTTTGATTTTTTTTTTGTTTATCTTCAGTGGCATTAATTAAACAACAGTTATCATCAAAGAGTAACCAAGTTACATTTCCTCAAAGTCATGGTGCAATTTATCTTAACAGGCAGCACATCTAGTCCACGATTTCTAATTGGCAACAAATATACAAAGAGTAACTGCTTCAACTTATAAACAATTATTCCATCTCTCAACGTATACCCAAACCAAAAACCAAACTGTTTTCTTTAGTAAAAACAATAATCAAACAAACTAACATGAATCTACCACGAACATCATCACACAGGGAACAAGCTACAATCCTTAAATTCCATTCAATAACCCGTGGCAAAAAGGAAGCAAAAGCCATCTGTTACAACCGTGGCAAAAACAGGGCAGCCATTGAAATTTTCCATCAAAACAGAACGTTGCAAGTCTACAGCTTAACAAAATCAAACGACCACAAAAACGAGACTAGCTTTATCCTTATTCTCGGGTCTTTTCCATCAAGCGCTAACCAAAATGAAAATATGAATTGAACTAACAGAATGATAGTCCCAATAGTGTATATTAAGTAGCAACCGAATGAGGATTGTAAGCACAACGGTAGAACAAAAATCCCAACAACATCCAGTAACAGAATCGAAATGAACCAGAGGCAAAATACATGGTATCCTCACCTTAACCGGAGAAATAGGAGTCCTCCGTTGTCCAAACCGTCGCCTCTCCGAGAATCCTGAGATGAAGTTGCCCAGCTACTTGCCTTTTTGGGATGCTCAGACGAAGCTTCGTCGTCACCTACGATTCCAAGTTCTCTCACAATGCTCTTGACCAAATGAGAAATGAAAATGATAGAAGTTGCCCTTTTCCTTTCTCTTCCTTCAGGTTGATTTTTCTCCAGTGGCGGCTTGTTCTTCTCTTCCACCTTTCTTAATCTTCTTTTAGGTTTTCTTTTTCCTTTTATTCTCCTTCAAACCTGCCACAAAGCCTCTCTCCTCCTCTCTTTATTTTTACTTTTAATCCTTTCTCTTATTACCTTTTACTTACTTCTCTCTCAAATTTCCTTTTTCCCTTGTTTTTTTATTTCCTTTCATAGTCTGCTATAGGTAGGGGTGGGCAAGAACCGCCCAGAACCGGGAACCAACCCAGAACAGCGAACCGCCCAGAACTGGGAACCAACCCAGAACCGCACAGCGGTTCTGGGTCGGGTCTGGTTAATGGTTCCAATATTTTGATTAATTTTCAGTTCTAGGTCTCAGCAGGTTTTTTTTTTGGTTCCCGGTTCTGTGGGTTGATAATCGACCGGTACCGACTCTGTATTCAAACTATATATAGTCTAGACTGGAGTGACTTTCACTTGCCTTCAACCTCGTTTACCCTCTACCTCTGGCCTCGCCTCGCCTCGATTTCTTCTTCTGGAACGAATGACTACCGGCTCGGTCTTGGTCGCTTTCTTCATCAAATCTGTGCTGTTCATCGCCTCGCCTCGCCTCACCCATAGCGTCGCTGCTCCTGGATTGTGTTCTGTCAGTGTTCATCGCCTCACCTCGCATAGTAAGCGATTCTGTTCTGTTAATCTTCATGAATTTGTTTTGTTCTGTTCTGTTCTGCTCCTGGATTCTGTTCTGTTCTGGATTGTGTTCTTTTCTGGATTGTGTTCTGTTCGGTCATGTTCTGTTCTCAAGCTTCAAGCTTTAAGGCTTGCCTCACCTCACGTTGCCTCTCTCCTCATATTCTGTTTAAGTTGTTGATATTCTCATATTCTGTACTCTGTTGGAAAGTAGTAAGCACCTCGACGTTGAACAGAACAAACTATCATATTCTGTTCTGTTCATCTTCATCAATTATGTTGTTGGTTAGTTTTTTGGAATAAGGTGATTTTAAAAGTTTTAAGCTTGAAGTTTTAACCATTGAGTTTGAGTATTTCAATTTTCAAGTGACGGGTTAGCACTTAGCAGGGTTTTCATATATATGGTTTTATTTATTATTAGTAAAGGGGGGTTTTTTTTATCGTCATTGTCTTCTTTAATCACTTCTCATCAATCTAACTGCTTTATCAAATCTTATTTCGTATGTAATGTGTCCTTATAATTGCTTTTTGATGAATAATTTACAATTGCATTATTATAGATGTCATATTAGTTATTGTTTAACTGCTTTTTATGTTTATGCAGTTTAGAAAATTAACCCGTGATTCTCTGATTCTTCAGGAACCTAACAGAATGTCAGAAACGACACAAACTTCTTCTAAAAAGAGCACCAGAAATTCTAATGTTTGGGAGCATTTTGTTGAGATTGAAAGTCAAGACGCAGAAAATGGTAAAGCACAATGCAAGTACTGTCAACAAATACTTGCAGCGAATAGTAGAAAGAATGGCACCTCTAGTTTGTGAAAGCACATAAAATCATGCAAAAAACATGTGGCAGATCATGATAATAATCAAAGCAAGTTGCCGTTTAAAAAAAAAGAAGATGGAGAATGCTCCAATAAGCCAACATATAGTCAAATGGTTGGACGAGAATATACAGCCAGAATGTTAATCAAGGAGGAGTTGCCGATGAGAATGGTTGAATGGGAAGGCTTCAAAGAACTACTTCGATTATTCAGAAACGACTTTATTATGCCTTCCCGTAGAACTGTTGGAAGAGACATAGAAAAGATATACAGGAAAGAAAAACAGATTATGAAAACATACTTCAAGCAAAGAAGTCAACGAGTGGGTTTGACTACAGACACTTGGACTTCTATACAAAATAAGTCCTATATGGTGATGACTGGACACTGGATTGATGACGAGTAGAAATTGCAAAAGAAGATACTAAATTTCTGTGAGATCTTTGACCATAAGGGAGAAACAATTGGCAGCACAATGGAGAATTGTCTACTTGGATGGGAGATAGACAAAATCTTGACAGTAACTGTTGACAATGCCTCATCTAACGATTTTGACATTTCTTACTTGGTGCGAACTGTGAGAAATTGGAATAGTTTGGTTTTAGATGGAAAGCACATGCATGTTCGATGCTTTGCTCATATTCTAACTTGATCGTTGTTGATGGGCTAAAGGAGCATCACGATTCTATTGTTCGAGTGAGAAATGCGATGAAGTACGTTAAATCTTCTCTGCAACGACTTAGACTTTTCAAGTCTTGCATTGATAATGTGAAGATTCCATTTAAGAACAATGTTACTCTTGATGTACCGACTCGATGGAACTCCACTTATTTGATGCTAGATAATGCCGAAAAGTATGCTGTAGCATTCGATAAGATGAGAGAATGTGATAATACCTATGCAACAGCAATGGAGGAGGAAGGACATCTTACTTCTAGAGATTGGGATAACATTCAAATATTTGTCAAGTTTCTGAAGGCATTTTACGATAGCACTCTAATGGTTTCAAAATCATTGTCAATTACAGCTCATCAGTATGTCATTGAAGCTTGCAAGTTAAAGACGATCATCGATCAGTATGCCAATAGTGATATTTTGATGTTGGTGAACATGGCTCATGGAATGACGAGCAAGTTGAG
Source organism: Begonia loranthoides (assembly GCA_022433065.1). Taxonomy (NCBI): domain Eukaryota; kingdom Viridiplantae; phylum Streptophyta; class Magnoliopsida; order Cucurbitales; family Begoniaceae; genus Begonia; species Begonia loranthoides. The sequence continues at coordinate 51,331,391 of CM039468.1, forward strand.
AAAGTATTGGGGATATTTCAATAAGATGAATACTATTCTATTTGTGGCAGTCCTCCTCGATCCAAGAGGTAAATCGAAGTTTCTAAGTCATTGTATTTCCACTCTCATGGGACCCAATAAAGTTGATGAGTATGTGAAAGTAATTGAGAATGTTTTAGAACAATTATATTTAGAGTATAGAGGTCATTCAGCTGATGATGTGGAGATTGTTCATGTTGCTAATATTGGAAATCCGTCAAATGAGGCAGATATGTTTTATGCACAATTCTATGACAATGCACTTGAGAGTATTTCAAATTCAAATAATATGTCAGAAGTGACGGAGTATTTGAGCGAGCGAGCTGAGAAGTATGCACCGAGTTTTGACATATTGAGGTGGTGGAAATTGATGGCACATAAGTATCCAATGTTGAGCAACATTGCGAAAGATGTATTGAGCATTCTGATTTCCACTGTTCCTTCTAAGTCAACTTTTAGCTGTGGGGGCCGTATTATAGATTCATCACGTACTGCCCTTCAACCTGAAACAATTGAAGCTATAATTTGCACACAAAGTTGGATTCGTTCTCAAACTCATCTAGATATGTTGCAGCCAAAAAATGACTACAACACTATTGACGAAGGTGCGTTACTTGTACAATTACTTTTTAAATATTTTATGAAACTTTTTTAATGTTAAGTGCTTAATATGATACTTTTTTAAGCAATTAATGCTTACAACTATAAAGACAAAGGTGACAACGAAGGAGGAGATGATCAACTCTAAAGACAAAGGTGACCGAAGGAGGAGATGATCAACCATAATTCATTTGTCAATGTGTGTTGTTTTTTTTTTTCTAGTTTCAATTCTTAATTATGGACATTGATTTTCATATTATGTCTCAAGTTATACTTTATGTTGAATGGATGAAGGATTTAGACAAATTCATTTCTATTGTTTTCACTGTTCTTGTTAAATATATGATGATAATTATTAATCATAGAAATAAGTTTGTCTTGTTAAAATTGAGAATGATTCAAAATCTAATATCAATTACCAAGGCAAATGGCTCTGCACATTATAACATTTTCATCAATCATTTATGTAATACACTGCACATGAAGCTTTAAGTTTCTATTCCTTATTCACCACAACACTTTGAAATATTACAATCATCATTTAAAATATGTGCGTAGCACTTGAAAAATAAACAAAAAATAAGCTAGCACATGCTGCATAGACATTAGCTTTCACTTTGGAGCTTTTCTGGTACATTTTTTTGCACTTTGGAGCTTTTCTTGTACTTTACAGCTTCTCTGCAATCTTCTTCAAATGTCAAATAATGGAAAGCATTTGATGTCTTGAATGTAAGTCATATCCGTGACTTGAGTGTTCAATTCATTAAACTGCAAATAGCCAAATAGATATCATATCACTATAAGACAAATTTGCTTACTTTCAGAAGTGATATTGATCACAAGCATCGCACAACAAACAAGCTGTGTATATATTGATCACTGCCATAGCTGATAGCACAACAAACAAGCTATGGGTATAGATTCTTAGGTATTCACAATAACAGAGAACAACTACCAAGAACAAAGAACAACTAACGCATCGTAATCTCATCAGTGATCCAAAACAGAATGGAGACATTTCTATCCAACATGGAAACTAAAAACAAAAATCTCAAACCGAATCATTGCTATACCCCCCTGAGTGTTCAATTCCTTAAATCTGCAAATACAAATAAAAACACTGTAAGAGAAAATGGCTCAACATCAAAAATCAAAACAAAAATATCTCACCGAATCCAAAAAAATTTAGGGCATTCTACATCACTCACCGGAATCAAAATTCGGAAGACAAGCCTTCATCATTCTGCCCTATTATTGTCGGAGTGCTCCAAATAACCTTCATAGTCGCGGTTTCGTTTTCCCTGCTCAGAATGCTCTCGGACACAAGAAATCGAAGCCACGAGTCTCCCGCTTTCAGCCGTCACTCTCCTGAAAGGAAGAAGAAGGCGAGACGAGAGCTAAAGCAAGAAGAAGACGAGCCACGAGCGAGAAATTGACGGCGAAAGAGAGCAAGACTGCGAAAGATTGAGCGACCGAGAAAGAATCTGAAAGAGCGAGCGTCGAGCGAGAGTGCGAGAGGGCTGAGAATGAGATGCATTTCAGACGAAAGTTATTTCTAAATTTAGGAACCGGGACCGTACCGGAACCAACCCAGAACAGAGTCACGGTTCCGGTTCTGGTTCCGGTTCCTGCGGTTTTTGGTTCTAGTTCCTTACACTAAGAACCGAGAACCAAACGGTCGGGTCCGAGACCTCCGAAACCAGCACCAAGAACCGAGTTGCCCACCCCTAGCTATAGGGGTGGAATTGGCTCAGTTCGATTCGGTTCGATTTTATACTAAATTAGAACCGAACCAATTCAATTCGATTTTTATTTTAAAGAACCAAAATCGAACTGCAGACAATAACAAACCGAACCTCGATTTCGATTCTTATCGGTTCGGTTGCAGTTTCAGTTCTGTTTTATCTTGTCTTTGATTTTTATATTTTCGGTTCGATATTTCGGTTTTGTTGACGGTTTTGAAGTTTGGTTCTATCAATTTTCTCGCTTTTCTCCAATAGCACCTTCGACTCTCATTTTCCTTAATAATGTAGGAAAACAGAGGCTTAGGAAAACAGAGACACAGAGAGCAAAAAATAAAGTCTGCTTCAGTGTTTCATCATAAAATAATCTGCTTCAGTGCTTCGTCAAGCACTATATTTTGTAATTTGAAATTTTGAATAATCTGTTTCCTTCTAATAACAGCAGTACAATACTATATAGTCTTCCATTTCCTTCTCATAACAACACAAATGCCAATGGAATTATTTGAAATAAAATGAGATCCAACGACACAAATGGAGACAGTATAATAATCAATTTGAAATAAATTATCTGTCTCCATTTGATGAGTAATTGATTACTAGTCTGCTGACTATCTAAACCACACATGTATACATGATTTTAAGATTTAAACTTTCTAATTGATTGATTTTGTAGAAATTAATCAATAAAATAAAAATAGAGAGTGTCTCGAAATACAAACTCATCTACAATGAAAATGAATTGAGTAACCGCAATTAATTCAAATTCATTTACATAAAAAAGAATACTACATCAAGAAAAACAAAATCAATGAATAAATGTAAAATTAAATCATTACAAACAACGCAAATATTTCCAATCCACACCAAACAAAACATGCATAATTGTTTCAATATAAGTTAAAAACATTCATAAACACTAATCAGAATTTCAATAATAGTTTAAACATCTTAGTTAGAAATATGAACCAGTGATCAGTGATCAGCTAAGATATCTATGATAGAATCCAAAAGAAAAACAAGAGAGAAATAAATGAGAAGCCAGGGTTTTATTGAATTATAAAGTCGAAGAGAATAACATGAAAGATATGTTTAAATATATTACTGATAAGAAAACCAAATTACTCTTGTATAAAGAAGTAAATAAAATACAAGTTTACATCCTCCCCAAATTCACGATACATTGTCAGAGTTATTGAGAGGCAATTACAGGGAGACAATTTCTGCATTCTATACAGGGAGGCAAGCTTCCAATATATCAAATTTTAATCTTATTGTGTAATATGTGCGAAGAGATAAACGTTTTTTTTTATAAATGATGGCTAACTTGGTTAATCAATTGACAGAAAGTTATCTAATTGAAGAAAAAAGATTGCAATATTACAGAAAGATATCTAATTGAAGAAAAAAGATGGCAAGGAGTACAAGGTCTGGTACTAATTTGCTACCCGAGCAAAGAGTTTTTGGGACATTAGTCAGAAACAGAATTACCCCACTGAGTTTCCATACAGATCAAAGGTGAAAGCACTTCAAATTTCGATTTTCAAACAAAACTAACCTGAGAGTTGCGATGTGAGTTGCGAGTTGAAACCGTGTGTGAAGTTGGAACCTGTAAAACTTAAGAGTTGTGACTTCAAGCTTGCGGTAGTCTGCGTAGTCTGATTTTCGCCGAGAGTCTGAGTTCCACCGAGAGACAAGACTGATCGCAAATCGATTTCCGCCGAGAGACTGATTTTGATTTCGATTTCAGTAGTCTGCAAGGCACACTGCACAATTTTATTTTTTTAAATTTGCTCGGTTCCATTGGTCAGAACCGAGTTACTCGGTTGCTTTCTCTCAAAACCGAGGACTGAACCGGCCAAAAGTTCGGTTCGGTGCTACACACAAAAAAAATTCTTATTAAATTTGAACCGAACCGATTTAAAATGTTCGATTCGATTCAGTTACCCGATTTGTATTGAACCAATTTTCACCCCTAATCTGCTGCCTCACTCACTCTCTTCCTTCATTCTTATTTCATTTTGCTGTTTCTTCTTTATTTTATTTTAAACTCTAATATTTTATTTTCTTATTTTCTTAATTCATTTAATATATAAATACACATATATTAATATATGCATTATATATTAATTACTTATTTCCAAAATCCTAACTCATCACAAACATTAACGACATTTATCACTCAAATTAACTCACTAATTTTGTTTCTTAAATAACTTTTTCATTCGGAATTTCTAATCCCCGACTTAAATCATGATTCGCTCCAAACACAAATTGACAACAACCCTTTAATTTTTCAACTTCATTTTCTTAATTTATTTGATCATTTAATAATATCTAATTTCACTGATTTGACTAATTGATCAAGTTTGTATACGTGGCCGCTACGCAACAATTCAGGTCAACTTTTCAACGTTATGACCAATTTTAACGCGAAAAAATTTACGCGCAAATTTATTCTCTTGAAAATTTTTGAGTTTTACACTATTGGTCTGTCAACAGACCGGTTGGTTCAGCAATGTGAACCAGTTCGTGTGAAGTGTGTTTGGCCGAAAAGAATTCTTCACTTTCCTTCCAGTTGGCATCCACTTGAGTGATGAAGTGAAATGAAGGAGAACGTGGGAGACAGCCTCTCATGGAAGGCATGGCCAAGGTGAAGTCAGAACATGGTGAGATTGTTTGGGGATTATTGCAAGGCTTATATGTGAAGCCTACGTGATACGAACCTAGGGTATTAAGGAACCCTAGACCCAACAACAAATGCGAAAAGTCCAAAAGGATCGTCGTAAGAATCAAGAAATGTGTAGAAAGGAACTTGACCCTAGCCAAACCTGTCGACTAGAACTAGAGTTATCAGATGAGAAGCTTGACCCTAACCAAACCGGTTGGTTGAATCAAAGCTATCAAAGGTTTGGTCTTTCAAGATTGAAACTTGAAGAGACCAAGTTCTTCGTAAAAAAGAAAAAGAGAGGACGACCTCAAAAACACACAAGTTTTTTTTTTAAATTCAATCTCCCTTCTAATGAGGCCTTACACTTGTTTAATATAGGCAAAAATTTTGGTTAACCCTAAAACAATGCAAAATGACCAAAATAACACAAAGAAAACACAAAAAACATTAGGTTTAGAGTCGAAGTGGCGGCGGGGCTGCTTGGCTGGAGCGCTTGGCTGGGTCGGCACGCCCGCTGGGCTGGGCTGCATGCACTCTGGGCTGGGCCCCGCATGCTGGGTGGAAAAGGTGCTAGCAGCACTGGCGAGTTGGGCCAGATACGCGTGGGTCAGGCGCTGACGAGTGCGCATGGGTGGGCACAATGTCGGGCGGTGTCGGATCGGGTGCGGGAGGCTGAAGGGCGCAGTGACTGACACGAAATTTGCGGGATGCGCGCTGTGATGGGGCGTGGTGACGAGGCACCGGCGGGCGGCGATGGGTGCGCTGTCGAGTGTACTAGGTCGAGCTCCAGTGGCGGACGTGGTGCGCTGACGTTGCGCGCTGATGGGGCGCGGGAAACGCGGGATGCGCATGCTGACGGGGAGAGCTAACGGGCTGGGCCGCAAGCTGCGCTCGAGCGCTAGGTTGTGCGCTAGGCTGCGGACTTGCTGCGCGCACTGCAAATGGGCCTTCAGGCCTTCTTGAAAATAGCCTCCTTTTGCATCTTTTTACTCCTGCTTTCTCTTTTATCCCTCCTCCAATGTTTAGCAAGCTCTTCAAGGTCTTTAAATCACGAACTTTGGGCTCCCTTTCTTGGACTTCTCTCACAAAATTTGGGGATTTTTCAGTCACCTTCCTTGTCTTTACTTCAATCCTTAGGCCTCCATTATTCTCTAAGGATCCTGGGTTCATGTAGCTGGTCTGGATCACATCATTTCCCCCTTCTTTGAGAAGATTCGTCCTCGAATCACCTACATCATACAAAGTCACATCAATAATAGTTAAATAAAAATTAACCTTACCTTTTAAGCTCTGTATGATAATTTGATTGTCCTTTTGGTGCTCAAAGGTTTGAACGAAATCATCTCCTTGTGATTGCATCAAATAAATTCGATGAATGATAGACCCTTCCCTTTCTCCACAATGATTAGCAAACGGTGAGTCACGTGTAAAATAATGAACACTCAAAATACTTATAAACTCATCATTTGTTTTATCAGTTCAGTTATTATTATCAAAGCATCTAACAATTTTCCCAAAAGAATATATAAGCACACAATTCATCATTATCATGAGAATTCTCAAAACATCGCATAGTTCATACAACATAATCATATCCATTCATGCTTGTATAACTGCAAATTCCCAATAACTATTCTCCAAATCAAACTTAGAACACGTGCATTTTCTAACAACTCTATTAATCGACAACTTGTGCTTTTCCTTAAGAATGTCAACTGGTAAGTAACATGTATTATATTGAACAATTACGACACATGCGAACTCAACATGTAGTAAGTATTTCATCAAAATATTGCATAATCGAATTTCTCTTAAAATAACAAAATTTAAATTTAAGTGCTTAACATGTGATTCCACAATCTTTCTATAAACCAAATTATCATCAACGCATCTAATAACAAATTTCCTAAAAAATTTAATCACATAACCCATCAATTTCATAAAGGTATTAGACGCCTTGAATAATCCATAAAACATAAATAATCACACATAGAGTCCATGTTTAAATTTAAACACAATCTTCCAACTATCACATTTTTTTATTCGAATTTGATGATAACTATTCTTTAAATCAATCATAGAAGTCATGCATGCTCCATAGTTATAAAAATACCAAATAATGCATATCCAATTTCGAATTTGAAGTTCATTTAAACCTTTAAAAATTCCATTTTTCATATATCTCATGTAATTGCTATATGCTCCAAATACTTCAATTAGCAATTTATAAAACTTGGGAATATTCAATGTAACCTTCTTGACTAAGAATGCTTTATGCATATAATAATTGAAATACGCAAACTTTTCATCAATAATCCAAAAATTCTTATAAACATCTATGCATGCGACTTGGCCACAATTATTCCAAAATTTTCTATAAAAATTTTCACATGCATTTTTATAACAATCGATAATCCAAAATTTTCCAATATAATCTATGCATGAGATTTTGCAACAAAATTTCCAATATTTTCTATAAAAATATATACATGCATATTTATCACTATCAATCCACAATCTTTCAAAATCTAAGTCTTTCACATATAAACTCTTAATCAATTCAGATCTAAATAACTTAGTTTGAAGAGAAATTACAAACCTTTTTTACATTGGTTTGGCAGCCACAATGTCCTTACCTTTGTTTGATTGGATGTCCTTCGAAAACTTCTTGTTGCAATGCATCCAATGTGCTTGTCTCTCATTTAATTTGCCTTTATAATCTTGCAAAATAGGTGAGACAAACACTAGAAAAGAAGTTAGTTCAATGGAGGTAAAAGAAACATTTTTGTATAAAAGGAAATTCTCCTCACTATTTTTCTCACTCTTTTTAATCACTGTAAATTCTTCCCTTTCCTTTTCTCCCTCGGATTTTACCTCCTCTACTACTATTTTTTCTCCTTTATACTCTCAAATTTTATCCTCTCATCCTCCAATTTATTTTCTTCCTCCTTGCCTTTTTTTCTCACTTGAATTTTGGCATTTCCCTCTTTGGCTCTTTTTACTCCTTGTTCATTTTTGCATTTTTCTTTCTTTAATTCTCCAACTTCCATTGTTTGTTCAACTCCTCCAAAATCTGATTTTTCTTCTTTTGCTTCAACTCGTTGCTTTTCTTTTCCTTTGGCATCATGAACATCTTGTTTTTCTTCAAGTTCTCGCTTTTCTACCAATTGATCTTCTTTATTAAAGTTGTTGTCTTGCTTAACTTCAATAGAACTTAATGCTGTAGTGGCACTTGGCTTCTTCTTTAGACCAGATTCGTATAGCTTCACAAAATTGAAAGGTGATGTTTCAGGCTCTTTTTTGCAAAAATCATATTTCCATGCAAATGAAGAATTTAAAGGCTCCTCCTTTCTCAAGCTTGCACCCTTTTGCTTGAGAGATCTCTCTATCTTGATGTTGCTCGACTTCTTAACTTCACAATCCATTCGGAAATCTCTTCTCCCTTGGTTACTTACCTTTTCTTTCTCAAGCAAAACGTTTCCTTTCTTGGATGATTATTGGAGTTTTCCTTTCCAAATGATCTAACCTTGAATTTTGGGCATGGAATTGATCTAGCATATTCTTCATACATGTCTTCATATCCATGTTGTCAGGTCAATAAGTATAAAGAAAGTTGATGAGAAGAAGAAATTACAACAACTGTGACAAAAGAGAAATTTTCACAAAAGAAGATAGAAATAAAATTACAAAAAGAATTAAATTGCATAATCGAAGTGCAATAATGTAAATGCGGTAAGTAAATTGCAGAAAGGTAAATTGCAGAAAAGTAAATTGCGGAAAGGTAAATGACAATAAAAATTAAAGTCCTTTCTTGTTCGCTCACGTGTTTCACTCGATTAATGTTCACTCTCACTCGTGTTTGCTCTCGAATGGCTTTTATAATAATAGGCTCACACTCTTGCTTTTTACCACTTGATCCCTGCTTTTAGGTCTTTACGTAACAACTCAATCAAAGAACAAAAGGGGTGTTCAATCAAGCAAAAACCAAAAAAAGTCAAAACTTTTTCAAACTTTAAATTCAATATTCCCCAAGTTTGATTAAAACCAAGCTACTCAAACTACTTATTGTAATTAAGTAGCCTAAGAAGCAATACCTTGAATTTGGGATAAGGTATTGAAAAATTTTCCCAAAGAGGAAACTTTTCTTGAAACTATTTGAAAACTGACAGAAACAGCCTAGAGATTGGATATGTGACTTGTACTCTTTGAGATGTTTCCAACAAGGTATTGTCGAATTTTTTTGGACTAAACCTTCCCTTTTTTTTGGATTTTCGAAAATTTGAAGAAAAGACAATTTTTTTTTTCAAGAGTTGATCAAAAGATCAAAGATAACAACTTTGATAGAGGATCGAAAGAAAGAAAAGAACTATTTTTTTTTTATAAATAATCAAAGAACAAAGAAAGGTAGAAGAAGTTGATAACTAAAAAATAAAGATAGCTACTTGAATTTGTCGAGCCAATGCTCTAATACCAATTGATACGAACCTAGGGTATTAAGGAACCCTAAACCCAACAACAAATGCGAAACGTCGAAAAGGATCGTCGTACGAATCAAGAAATGTGTAGAAAGGAACTTGATCCTAGCCAAACCTATCGAATAAAACAAGAGTTATCAGAAGAGGAGCTTGACCTTAACCAAAGCGGTTGGTTGAACCAAAGCTATGAAAGGTTTCATCTTTCAAGATTGAAGCTTGAAGAGATAAAGTTCTTCGTAAAGAAGAAAAAGAGAGGAGACTTCACAAACACACAAGTTTTATTTCAAAATTCAATCCCCCTTTAATGAGGCCTTACACTTGTTTAAATAGGCAAAAATTTGGTTAATCCTAAAACAATGCAAAATGAATGAAATAACACAAAGAAAATACAAAAAATTAGGCTTAGAGTCGAAGTGGCAGCGGGGGCGCCCGACAGGCGCGCTTGGTCGGGCTGACGCTCACTCTTGACTGGGTCGTGCGCGCTGGGTGGAACGGGCGCAGGCGGCGCTGGTGGGTTGGGCGCTGATGAGTGCACGTGGGCGAGCGCACTGTTGGGCAATGTCGAATAGGGCGCGGGCGGTTGATGGGGCGCGCTGACGAGGTGCGCTGACTGACACGAAATTCACCGGATGCACGCAGTGACTAGGCACGGTGACGAGGCGTGGTGGGTGGCGATGGGCGTTCTATCAGGCGTACCGAGTCGGGCTCCGGTTGTGGACGTGGCACGTTGATGGGGCTTTCTGTGAATGGATTTGTTAATCTATCATTGATTTTTTGAAGAATAGTTGATATATGTGCTCTTTGTGTTTACTCCTTGGTTTTGTGAACTAGACATATCATGTATGTTGTGGGTTAAGTTATCATGCACAGATGAAGTTAAAGAAAATGTTTTGTAATTTCTAAAGGTGCATTACTGTGTTGGATTAAAGCTTGGACTTATGTTATGTTGTTGGGGGCTTTATATTGCTTGTTGTTACAAAATTGATAAACTATGAAGTGAAGAGGAAAGGCAATGCATGAGGATTTATGGCATTGAAATTGATAAGTGAGTAGTTAAAGTTAGGTTATGAAACTAAGTAATGTATAAGAATTTAGGGATAGGAAAGTCGATGAGATTAATAAGCTGCGTTTATTAATAATTATATGTTATTCAATTGGGAAGGTACTAAAAGAGAAGAAAAAAAATAACGGTCAAGCGTTGAACGCTTTAAGCAATTGAGGTAAGTGATACTGCATATGCTTTGGTCCTTAGGGCCCTACATTGCAAAAATTGGATATGCACGTTTCATTTTTTTACAGTTTTTAAAGCATGTCTACAGTTTTTATAGCATGTCTACAGTATTAAAAGTATGTCTACAATTTTTACAGCATGTCTAGCGCTTTCTAAGCATGTTTACGGTTTTTAATAGCACGTTTATTGTATTATAGCATGTCTACTGTTCTTATAGCATGTCTACATTTTTTATAGCACGTTTTGTGAATTGTATGTTGGATGTTTATTTAGCTTCTTTAATTATATATTAGAAATTGTACGCATTCACGAGCATCATGCATCACATATTTCAAAGTTTACAAAAATGGTTTTCATGCACGGTTTAAAAAGGAAACGAAAAAGAAACAAAGACAAACGAACGATTAAGAAAGATAAGGAAAAATGTCCTTGTGGTCCAATAAGTCAAACCCGACACATGAACAAAAGATAAAGGTTTTTGTGGACCTGCAGGTCAAGCCCATCACAGAAACAAAAAGATAAGTAAAAAAAAGAACATAAAAAGAGAAACAGATAAAAGATAAAAGAAAGAAATAGAAATGAGAAACTGCATATATTTTTAAAATGACACAGCATGTGCATCTAGCATATTAGGTTCTATTACTTACTAAGAGTTAGGCTTATGGCTTTGTCTTGCGATGTAGGTACAAGCACAAGAGAGAATGACGAACAAATTAAATAGCAGTCGATGAAGGATTTGCACGAACGAGACTTGTGGCTGGTTAGGCTAATAGTATTAAAGAGAAAATGATTTTGAAAATGTAAAGTAAAAGTTTATTTATTGTCTTTTTAAAATAAATTATTTATGCTTCTGCTATAGAATGTTTTATGCTTCCGCTATTAATTAAGAAAAATTATTTTATAAATGAAGTCTTTCGCTGTTAGTAAAGATTTAAGTAACAAGTTTTAAGTAAGATGTTTTAACGATCGGGTTTTTAAGGAAAGACCTCTGATTTCAATTGAAAGGTTTTAATAAAGATTTCAATCGTTTTATAAAAGTTTTAAATTTAACGCATTTTTAAAAGGTAAGAAAAATCGGGTCGTTACATCACGGGTTTGAATTGTGTAAGGGAAATTGGAGTACGTAGAAGCTTTTTCAGACAAGTTGCCTCTAGCATCTTGCCAGCGCATAGATCTCAAAAAGTTATGTGAAATCAAAAAAATATTTGTCTTAATCGGTCAATTGAGCACAAAGTTATGGCCCTCTGAAGTTTTCGAGTAAACGATCTCATTTTTTTCCTGCCCGAATTGTCTCTGATAAGCACCGAATGACTACACAGATGTTTCTATCGTGAAAAGACGATGGAAAACATGTAACATCCTGTACTTTTTCCAATTCATTTAATTAACTTTTCAAATCTGTCATAAAAATTTTCGCTTTCTATTTCACAATTACTGTAAACTATCAGAGTAAAACGAGCGACTCAACATAAAAATGATTTCCAAAATACTAATAGATAGTCATAAAAGTTTATAAAACAGTCCGTTTACATTTTTCCAATCAAAACAAAGCAGTCTACTGATATATTAGCAAAATACTAGTTTTCAAAAGTCTTAACATATCACATTACCAAAATACCACTTATCTCAAAATACTAAAATCCATCTGTGATGATCCACAACCAACATGTCAAAATGGTTCATAACCCAAAACATCGTCCTGGAATACCTCCTCCATAATCTGCTCATTATCAACCAATACATCACCTACATCACGGGGGAAAACAATGAGCCTAACGCTCAGCAAAAATCAGAATGTAATGCAATGCATGACCATACAATGTAATTAAGCCAGGAGTGACATACATGACAAACACTGTGGGGCCATGATGAAGAACCGGTCACTCCACAGAGCATTCTTTCTTTGTAAAATCCGATCGTTAAAACTCTTTACTTTCACTTTTATCAGTTTACTTTCATCTTTATCAGTTTCTTTAATATTCTTTGTATGAAATGAAGTGGAATAAAAACAATACTTTAAAGAATAATAAATAAGTTACAAAACTCTTTTTCAAATACTTTCCCTTTAACTCTTTAGCCCAGCCAACCACAAGATCCACCAGTGCAAATCCTTCATCAACTGCCTTTAACCTGTTCATCCGTTGCTCATACGTACCTACATCACAAGACCTAAACTATTGAGCCTAACACTCAGTAAGTGATAAAATGAAATGCAGATGATATGCATGATCATACAATGCAATTATAGCTAGGGGTGTTCACGGTCTGGTTCGGTTCTGTTCCAAAGGGGAATCGCACCGAACCGGTCGGTTCCAGTTTTGGGAATCCAGGACCAGAGCCGGTACCATGAGAGTTTGGTACCAGTTCCGGTTTGGTACCGAATATATACATATATATTTTTAAATATTATAATAAAAGTTTATAAAAAAATACAAAAACAAAAAAAAATCCTAGCCAAATGACATACTTTACAGATGTAGTACTTTACAAGAAACTACATAATAATCTTCCATAAACATGCAAAATGAATTACTAGAAATTACATAACATAGATCAATCATATGCATTACCAGAAATTACAAGTAATTTAAAGGTGGCATGAAGGGAGGTTGGATCTACTACTTTATCTTCTTCCAGCAGAGAGTCTGTTAGAGTGGACAAGGTTGATGGTGATCTATTACCCAAAGGTGCAACATTGCTCAAGTTCTGGCATTCTTATATGTCAATATCCTTTGGAGACTTGCAAATCAATGATCTTGATGCGGGACATATGGATCTTAGACGTGGCAAGCCATACAACCATAGTTTTCTTAACTTGGAAGAGTGATTTGTGTCATGCCCTCATTTAAATCTTTCTGATCATCTAACCACTCTCCTATTATCTCTTCCAATTCCTTGCAACCATTGACAGTAAGTATGGTTGTTGAGGATGGATGACAATCCAATATTAAATACTAGCTTCATTCTATCAAACCCACTGAGTTCCAGCTCTTGAAGACAAGAAAAGAGTAGCGAGAACTAAAAAAATCCTAATTCTCTATTTCAATTTTCATGACTTCTTTAAGCATAAATAACCCTTTTAAACATAAGTAACTAGAATAATACATCATATGCATCTTTCATTGGGTCAATCAACAATGGAAATTCCTTGAACAACGCCAGTCAGAAGAAAATCAACATATCAGTAGCCAAATGAACGCCAACAGTCAACAGATTCATCAACAATCAACAAAGAACTATCACAATTTTAAATTTAGAGGACCAACATCACATAAATCAAAATAGAACAGAAATCACAATTAGGGTTCATAAACTGACCGAGCTGGCGACGAAAGCTGGAAGGGCCAGATCTGGAGCAGAATTGGGACTGGAGCGCCGGAGATGGAATCGAGACAGGAGCTTAGGACTGGAGCTCAGGAGAGAAGCTCGGGACTGGAGCTCAGGACAGGAGCTTGAGACTTGAGACTTGAGAGAGCAGCGAGGGACGAAGTCAGGAGTCGGTACTAGAGCTCGGGACTCGGGAGCGTCGGCGCCAGAGTGGAGACAAAGGTGGGAATGGAGCTCGCGAGAGTCGGGACTGAAGCTCGCGGGAGTCGCGACTGGAGCTCGCAGGTGCGGGGTCATCAGCAAGACGGGTATGAAGCAGGGAGGAAGGTGCCCTAAATTTAATCAATCCAGCCTTCACGGTTCTGCGGTCGGTACCGGTTCTCGGTAACGAGAACCAAGAACCGGACCGTAAAAATTTGGTTATGCTAAAACAAAACCGAATTCGGTCCAGTACCAGATAAACCTGCCCCGAAACCAATACCGAAACTGCCGGTTCTAGTCCGGTTTGGTTCTGCACACCCCTAATTATAGCCAAGAGTGAAATACATGACAAACACCATAGGACCATGAGGAAGAACCAGTCACTCCACAAAGGAGATATATATATATATATATCTCCTTTGTGGATTTTAGGGTTTTCCCATGCCGTATTCACTCTTTTGTTCCGAGAACGTTGGAGATTTCAGAACAGGAAACAATGAACCCTGTATCGCATGTAACTAACCTATCTCCTTCTAATCCATCCAACATGGACCTATGAATAATGGGATGTCATTGTTTTCCTGAACTCCCACATGCCTATTTACATAGATTTATTATATCATACAATATGGAGCAATTTCATAAGCCCTAAAATGATGCATGTATGTTAACAAATTTAATGAAAAAGAACACCACAATATTGAAAATCATCTACCATGGTTGCACATGCTATATAAAAAAAAATACTCACAATCTAAAAGAAACACCACAACATAAGAGTTACATTTACTAAGATTAGTCCATTGACTAGGCACTGAAAAAGATAACATACTATCTAGTTTAACCAATTTTACTCATTAACAGGATTCCCATATAACAATTTGCCTCATTCGTGGTTCTCTGAACAATTCCAACAAAACACTACCAAGTTTCAACAATCCAACTTTCCTTTAACAGATTATTCCAAAGAAAAGTACTGCAGATTCGAAAACACGTTCATGCTTCATAATCACATCCACACAAAAGCATATTATTAGCATGGATCAATTGCTTGCAATTTATCTATCTCTAAACCTTGCACATAACCAAGATATAGTTCACTGAACTTATCATGTTAAGAAAATCCAAAAAACCAACAACTTAGTAGAAATAAGTATTAGTCCATGTAGTATTTTCTAACGACAGCTCATCAACTGAACACAGTTCATCAACTAAACACAGTTCATCAACTAAACAAGTTTCAACATTGAGCAAGTTCTATAACGATAACAAATCAAGCAGAACCCTGCGATGTAGGCCTCCACTGGCCACACATCATTCTTAGTTCTTACCTTTTTCTGGATTCCAATACTCAGCTAATGCTCAAACCGAACCACTCCTTTCAGCAGTCCACACTGTTTAACTTGTAGAGAAAGAAACGAAAACTTAAGGACAACAGAACACACTTCATGCTCATGTACACTTAAAGAAACTGACAACTTACCACTTTTCTTCCTATTGTCCTGCAGCTTACACCCAACTTTCACTGTGACAGCTTTTCCACCTCAATACCTCCAATATCTCTTATAGACAGACTAAGACAGGAAGAGGTTGAAACAGAAGGAGCTGCGTGGAGTCAATTCCCATTCCAAGGGTAAGAGGTCCACCTATTTGACGCCAAGCAACCCTCCACCATCACCGCCAGGACGTGTCTCCATGGTAAAAATCGGAAGAAAATGATGAGAAGAGAGAGAGACACCAAATTTTTAAATGGTTTTCTCGGTCATTTTTGACCTTCCGGATGCGGTTAAGTCGTCCGCATCTCGTCAGAAGCTAGTTTAGGACGAGAAAACGCGTCCTTGATCACTCGTCCATACCATCCGCAAACCATATTCGGACGATGTGAGGCGTCCACATGCCTCGTCCGCGATCGTCCAAATGTGTCCAAAATTAGGACAGATTCATTTCGGACATTGTCTATCCTCGTCCGCGGGCGCTCCCAAGCGTCCAAATGTTCCCAGAATATAGATAGATTCAAAACGGACGACCCTATTATCGTCCCCAGTGTCCGTGGGCTTTCATACTTCGACAGCCAGGAGTTTGGGACACCAAATGCCGTCCCAACTCATCCCAAAGTCCATAGTATGTGTTTTTCTTTAACTTTTTACACTAAACTTTATTTGCTACATACAAAAAACCATATTAGGACATAGTATGATCTTATTACAATGTAATACATGAATTACACGGTCATTTTTCTTTTGGGGACATTACAAAACGAGTCCTCAAGCATCCAAAACTATTGAAAATTGAGAGAATTATCGATATGCAAAGATTCATTGTTTCTTTAGGTGAAAGAAATGAAATTTTCCTAGAATGAGGCACGATGATTCGCAGCGGATTGTATTCAATCCGGGGCGGATAGTGGTCGATCCGCCACATATTGTGGTCAATCCGCAGCAAAAAATGTCTCGATCCATAGCAGAACGTTGATATTATAATGTTATTTTTTAAAATATCATTTTTGCGACGGATTGAAATCAATACATGTTCGATCCTCCGAGGAATAAAATCAATACATTTAATGGCAAACGTGACAGCGATGTTTGCGGTGACTTTTTCTCATAGTTCAGTGGTTAATTTACTAGCCAAAATAGTTTAGTGGTTGATTTGTCATTGATCGCAAAGTACGATGGTTGATTTGTCATTTTCCCTTTTGAATTCTTAGATTTCAAAACTTCTATCATTTTTTATGGTAGAATACGTTAGTTATTTTTATATTTTAGGATTTGCCTCTGTAATACTCGAAATTAAACCGGGACTAAGAATAATAATATTTATGAATTTTGAAAAATTTGGGGATGATTTTAGTATGAGATGTTTTCTTGTAACAGAATTAAGTAAAAATAATATGAAAATTAAATAGGAATATATGGGACTTCATGGTAAGTGTTATCGGCCCAGGAAGTATTAATTATAAGGGAAGGATAGGAAATATTTAGGAGAAATTAAGTGAGATTATAACAATTAAATTGGAAGAAGAGTTGAAAATTATGTTGGATTTAATGTGTTTATTTTTGTATGTGGAATATTGGCAGTGGGTGTCAATACGTGAACTATAGGAAGGGAATACTAGGTCAACATATAAAGAATTATTAAGAGAGTATATGATATATATATATATAAATAAGTTCGAACATGGTGGAGGAATTGGGTTGATAGGAGGGGAGTAAAAAGGCATCCTTAGATGAGCCTTGTTAAAGTTCGGATGAACTGTGGACCGTTTGATTAGCATGAAGGACGTCCGACGTTGAATAAGGGATAATTCCACGTGCAAGGCATGCAAAAAATCTAAATGAAATGAACGTGTAAGGATGACCATCGGATGTGGAAGATCGGACTAAGTCTTGGTCGTCGGATGAAGGCTGTGGGAATTGGATGATCTGCAGACTGTTAGATCAAGACGGAGGGACGTCCGTTGGATCAAGAGACGTCCGACGCTGATGAGTAAGTAAAAGTCACGTGCAAGGCACGCGGTCGTTGAGCGGACAAAATGATAGTCGTTGGATGTCGCTCAAGCGAATTGTCAACAATGTGATTGAGCGCGGGGGATGTCCGTTGAAGCTAGAGACGTCCGTAATGGGCTAAAAAGTGATGTCACATGGGGGCACTTGTCACTTGTAAATAAAACTCAGATGAAGTGCCAGCCATTGGATGAGGAAGGGAGGATGAAATCATGGTTGTTGGATGACTATGAGGTACGTCCGTTTTGAGGAAAGACGTCTAAAACAGGTCCAACGTATGATGAGAGACGTCCATTTTGGATTTCAAACGTCCGTTATAAGAAAAACTAGTCATTTTTTGTGGATAAGGGATGCCGCAGAGTGGGGGTGGTCACCAATCCCAAACAAAATTGTGAAAAACGTGTTTTCTCCAGATTTTTCTCCAGCGAATGATTTTGTCAATTACCCACTCTGCACTTTATGATGTCCATCTGCTAAATTGGTGAATAAAACAACGACATAGGTGCGCGATTTAGGGGGGAAAGAGACTCCTTTTGAGAAAGCTGAGGGCTTTTTGTCTTTGGCAGTAAAGAAGAGAGAAGAAAGAGAGAGGAGGGCTTGAAGTGAGAAGCTGAGGAGCCTTCTGTCTATAAATCCTGACATAAGAGAGAAGCTGGGGTGGCTGATTACACAGAGAGAGAGAGAGAGAGAGATAGAGAGAGAGAGAGAGAGAGAGAGAGAGAGAGAAGTGCTTTATGCATTCTAAGGACAAAGTGGTGATTTGAGAGAGAGCAGAAGCTGCTGCTACAAAGGAAGGGGGACTTCGGCAGTGGGAGGATTTGCAAATAATAAACTGGATGTCATTTGGCCAATGGAGGCCCTGCATCACGGGACTTTGATTGTGATTGATTCCTACTTTGTTGGTGTTGTTTGCTTTCTTGAATACTTGCTAGGAATTCAATATTATTAATGATAGTTAGATGAAAGAATTGTCGATAATTGGATGAAATTACTGCCTGGATTTCTTGATGCAAATTGTTGATCTACTGGGAACAAAAGAAATTTAAGACTGTCAAGAATAATCTGCTGTGAATAAAAATATGATTTGTTGATTTCTGTTGATGCACCATGGGATGCAAGATTCACAAAATGGGGCAAAGGGCTAATCGACCAATGCCAAGTCAGATCACTCAAATTGAAAAGGCGATAACTTCCTATGCATTCAGCCAATTACTCTCAAATTTGCAGGGTATAAGGATCTACTAGTGAAAAAGATTCGATCCAAATTTCACTGTCAAATTCACAATGGAACGAGAGTTATCCACATAACAACATACTGCCCAGAAATAGAATCAACAAAGACAGTTTCAGCCCACTAGATAAAAGGATCAATAATTTTGTTTCTGAAGGGATATTGACTTAAATTTTGGAGGGCAACAAGTAATCACAAAAATAAGTGTTGTCTCCAAAATTTATGCTTAAATTTCCAATACAAATGGAGTTATGCTTTCTACAAAATGCTGTCCGGAAAGAGACCCAACAGAATCGATTTGGAAACCAAATTTAAAATAGTTTAGATATCCAATTGATTCCAAATTTGCAGGAGGTCTCAATCTATCAGAGGATTAAACTCACACCAAATTTCAGGACCAAATTCGCTACGTAGAAAAAGTTACACATACAATAGTACTTTGTTCTGAAAACAGAACCAATCAAACAGCTTCGACTAGTCTCAATCAACGACGCACAAAACCCAGACTTTGAATCCAAAATTCATCCAAAATATATCCAAGAAAAGATCCTATCCACAAATGTTTAGAACAAAATTCAATTAGAATCAACCAGAACATAACAAGAACCTGCAAGTCAATCCGCTAATTTCCCAAGCTCGGAAATAGTGACTTCCATGGACCTCAAACTAAGGCCACTCCAACTTGCTTTCCACCACACTTATGGGCCTTCTCCCTAGATTAATACGTCTAAGGAAGTATTGGAAGACACCAGAATAAGACTCCTACTCCCAAGAATGGTAGAACGCAATGAAGAGAATTGTTGAATTTGAGTCTTCGGATTTACCCTTGACAAGATCTCCGAGGTGTTTTAAGAGTAAACTCCAAAAAGAAAATGCAGCAGCAAAATTAGGATTCTCAAAACTGAAGATTAGCTCACCCTTAAGGAGATTAAGTACTCCCTTAAGGCTGCCCTAAAGGAAAATTACAAGTTTGTCCTTCTAAACAAAAAACAGCCATGAGGACTCGGCTAACATGCTAGCCGAGTACTTTAAAAAATTCAATATTTTAATCAACCTAAATCTAACCAAAATTCAGTAGTTCAAATATAATTAAGCTCATAAAACTTATCAAAGTGTCAAAATAACATATCTTTAACTAAGGAGTCACTTTTAGGCTTGGCAATTTGAGCTCTAATGTTGCCTCGGGTGAACTAGCTAGTCGGGTGTGTGCAAGGGCACACCAAGTGAAGTGAAAGTTGTGGACTCTCCTTATCTTTATGAGTAGACTCCTCTTCACGTCCCTCTATTGTGAGGTCACTTGCAAAATAATAAATCATTAGTAGATTAATGATCTCCTTTGCTCGGGCCCAAGTGATCGGGCTTTGAGGTGCGTCATCTGCCTGGATAATTGCTGTGATTTTTGAATGACTATGCTCACACGCTAATAAATTGTTTACTGCCATTTATAGTTGGATGAAAGAATGGATATATTCTACGATTATTGTACTGTGATTTCATGAATTGTTAATATAATGTGAATAAAAGAAATGTAATACTGTCAATGATAGATGATGAAGAAATTGGAATTTTCCTGTGAATGTTGTTAACCGTGAGGTGTTGAGCAATGAGAAATTATTTGAAGTATTAATCTGTGATATTTGGATTGCTGTCTCTAACGGAATAATACTCTGATTAATGCTATATAATTTACTACTTGTAGTAAGACTTTAGAGGATGAAGGATTATTTTGTGAGTTGAATAAATTGTTACTACCTTTTTCCCTCTGTTAAATAAGTGAACTGCCTCTATTAATTAAATTACCCTCTGTTAAATAGCATACAAATTGCCCTTGTTAATTAGCATATAATTTGGCATCTTTTAAATAGCATATAAATTGCCCTTTGTTAATTAGCATATGACTTGTCCTTTGTTAGTAAACTATAAATTGCTCTATGTGAAATTAAAATATGAAATGCTCCTTATTAACTAATAGGTATTGTTCTCTGTTAAATTAATTGCTCTTAGTGAACAAATGTTTTGTTAATCTGATAGTTCTCTTTCTCCTTTTAAATTGTTGAGAAAATGTTAGAGGATAGAAATGGATTGTTTGAGCTTAAGCAAGAACTATTATATCACTGACTCTTTTGTGTACACTGTCTATGGTTGTGGAATGGATATGGCACGACATTTATGCATCATGATAAGACTTGTGAAAATGTGGCATATGCACAACATGTTAAATGAAATGAATGAATAAACGTAAATGGGCGTCTGGGGGTTCAAGAGATAGGGTGACAGTTCTTAGTAGTGACACCCCTGATGGAAAGCTCGCCCCAAGTAGGGACTAAGTGTCAGTTAATCTATAAGACCAACAGATGTATCCCTTCTCTTGTTCCAGAAATCCCCAATGTTGGAAATGCAGAGATTATGACGGTCGTGGTGACACCCCTGATTGATAGTTCATCACATATAGGGATGAAGTTACAGTTAAACCACATGGACCAACAGATGTATCCTTTCTCTGATAATGAAATGTAAAGACATAAAATATAGGCTTTTTTTTTAGACAGACTGCATGAGCATGAGCATGAGCATGAACATAAGCATTGCATTTCATTCTATTTCTTGCTGAGCATTAGGCTTATTGTTTTATCCCGTGATGCAGGTAACTATAATCATAATAGTGTTACGATATGGAGGAGGAGGCATTGTCAGTTGAGCTCTTAGGTTATCAGCCGGATTTGACCTGATGGTTATAGCTCACGGAAAGTAATACTGGTTGTTTTGAACAATTAATTATAGTTTAAATTCGGTAAACATTTTGTAGGACTATAGACTTTTGTTTAAAGTATTAAAACGATGGTTTGAAATTGTTCCACTTAATTACTCTTATCTATTTTATTAATACACGTTTTTAATAAATTAAAGAAAATTTTTTATATGACTAAAAATTAAAGAAAGAAAAAGATTTTAATAACACGAGGCGTTGCGGCTTCAATTTGGTTATCATAATTTTTAATAATTTTCTATTCAATTTTCATCAATATAATTAATGAAACATGTTGTGTAATCTTATTCTTATGCAATTCCCACGTGTTCATGTCAACAAAAAAAAATCTTATTTTTGCTAAAAAAAATTAATTGGTAAACTTAACTTTCATAAGCGATCATACTCATATGACAGGTTAATCAGACAAATGGTAATTAATCAAATAAGTCATTTTGTTACATAAACATATTAATTTAAATAATAATAATGAGTGTATTTCATTAAAATTATTGACGCAAATTTATTGAAGCGCCATTTAAAAATGAATACCATACCATACCTATGATAACTAAATTAGGATTAATAATATATTCTACCCTACTTTTTAATTAGAATAAAATGGATATCAACATAGAATATTTTAACTTGCAAATGATAATAATACAATATCTTAATGTCCTAAATTTTAGTGATACAACGACCAAGGTACATCAAATAAGTATTTTAGAAAAGAAAAGTTTGATGTTTAAAAGCATTGTAAATTCTAGGAAAATTAACAAATCAAACTATGTATTTTGTGATCAATAATAAGTCAACCATTAAAGTATTTTTGCTAATAACTTAACCACTGAACTATGAAAAATAGATGCCACAAACATCGTTATCACGTTTTCCATTAAACATTTAAATTTTGTTCCCGACGGAATGCAAGATGTTCCTCTATGAAATGTCAGTACTAAATATACAGCTTATAGTTTTTTGTTCCACAGTGGAACGTTAGTACTAATTAAAATTTATCTATATTTGTCGTTCCCCCACGCAAAACATCATACCTTCTATCGCGGAATGACATATTGCCACTGCGAAAAGACATCGTTCCTAGGCAGAACGCCATACATCGTTCTGTCTTCCATTACCCTAGTATATATAAATTGACATTCCGCACTCTAGTGAGAACATCGATGAACCCCAAACCCTTCGTACTATCAGAGCGATTTCCTCACTATTTCATCCATTCCATATGATTCTAGGACGACCAAATTGACTCTCAAGCGTAAAAGTGCTCCGCCACAGTCTCAACCTCAACTTCAGCCAAAAACAGACTCGGGCCGAGATCGCAGACAAAACACAACTGAGTTCATTCACACTAAGTTTCAGCACAATGCACCGACCGTGATGTAAGCAAAATCTGAGGTTCAAGCACAAGCACAAGCCAAGGTTGAAGCATAAGCTGAGGTTGAAGTACAAACTCAACCTGAACCTCAATTCAACGACGACCAAGAGCTCAATTGGTCTATTTTCAACCTATTATAGATAGGTTTCACTCCTCGCTCTTCAGGACTGCGACAACGAATGATAGGTATAAAGCCAATATTAAACATCGTTTGATTATTGTGACTAGAAGAGTAGATTTTGATTTGTTGGCTAAATTGGAAATTAAAGAATTGGTTGAGGAGGCTAGCTTAGTTGGGTTGTGCAGATTGGGTGGAATTTTTTATGTGAACGAACTATGAAACTGTTTTATGCCAATTTGGAACTATCCACCCAACTATTAGAGGTCTGAACTTACATGTTTGGACGGAAGTTGAGGCTGACTCCCCACGATATTTACGCACTCCTTAGATGTTTAATGGAGAAACCAAGAGAAGAATATTACCACGTGTCTCAGGAGCCAGATTTCATCAGACGAGGAGAAGATCTAGCAGTGCGTAGATAGTTACACTATGATCCTAAGATTGCAGCGTTCAAGAAGCCAAGGTCCAATGACTTGAACACCAAAACCCAAGTGAACCACATCATCATGATGCACACCATTTTTCCTAGGGATGGACATCATGACCATATTAGTTGTTTGGATCTCTATATGCTGGAGAAGGTGTACAGTGGGAAAAAAAAGTGAACATCAACTATGTGATTTTGAGTCACATGTACGAGGTTCCAACAACCAGACTAAAAGTCTACCGTTTAATTGGTTCATTTAAAGAATTGTTGAGCATAACGGGATACCAGTCTCGGATGAGAAGCTGAGAATCCAAGAGAAGGTCGGCGACATCTACAATAAATTGAAAGTGGTCCGCATGGGGATCTCCAAAGACGGAGGGGAATGGGTATGCAATCCTCCATTCAAGCCCACCTCGAAGACTCAAGCAAAAGTTTCCCAGCCTCTAGCCCCCTTAGCGGTACAGCCTCAAGCCCCCTTGATGAGACACCTTCCATCCACTTCGAAAGGACAACCAACATTATCACCTCTGCAGCACATGGAGGATGATACTTTGCAACCGAGGTTTCCATCCCCTACTCAGTGATGGACTATGGGTCTATTCTATCATTAATCAAACTTCCAACATTATCATGGAGGTATTCAAGGTCAAGCACAAGTGGAAGTTTAAGTTCAAATATAGAATATTTGATGGACTTTTCAAATCTGCACACTTCCTGACCTTTGACAAGTGTTTGACAATTGTGGCATTCAAAAAGATGTCATATCAAAACAAGTGCTTCATAAAGATTGTAGTTGACTTTTTAAGCTTTCTAGAATGGGTTAGATCGTTAAAATTGGAGTTTTTTTTACTATGTCAAAAGTCCACAAAACAAAGAGCAAATACTATGGAAAGTCCAAGTGTAAGCTTGGAGATCAAGTAAGTCTATACATGGAAACCATCCAAGTGGCTGAGCACCAAGAATAAATAGTTGCCAAATGCATCAAAGCTTGGAGAAGAAGAAAGGAAGATTGAATATAGAAAATTTTTTGCTTAGTTATTGAAATTGAAGTGATTCCTTTTTCAACCATTTGGTGTGTTACAATCGAAGGTTACTTTGTGTGTGTTACATCACAAGATTGGGCTCACTTGTAAGTTGAGTGAGTTCTCTTATCGGCCTCCACATTCTTCATCCTTGGAGGGAGAGAGTGTGAAGTAGTATTCAAATTTTCAAAGGAGTTTCATCGACAAGTACATCCATACGGTAGTCACAAGCTACATTAATTACTATTTCTAGCGACTCGAGTTCTCTCAATTACATTTCCTAATCCATGATGGATATTTCTATTATTCTTGAAGGAATCTTTTTTTATTCATCCAAGTAGGCGTGGTCCAAATCTCAGCTTCAAAGCTTCTAAAACGTGGGAGTTATTGGCTTCCAAAGTTGAACTTTCCATATTATATTTTGCGGCTAAATTATAAAAACTGAAGACCCAGTCGATCGTCCACTACAAAGCCAACCGACCGCTCGCTAATTCACTCCTCTCTAGAATATCTTTTACATTCGTGATCGACCACCTTCACTAGACCGTAAATTACCAGTTGATCAAAATTCTTCATTCCCAGTTGAGCGGCTTCATGCGTTGATCAGACGTGTCGCTTGTTTCCTTCGGCCCCCGGTTGATCACACTCTTCAACACCAATTGATTAACATATCTCATACTTCTTCAACACATCTTCAACAGATTGTTCTTCATATATCTTTCAATAACTACAGGTTATTTTTTACCCTTTCACTGGTGCATCACTCAGTCATCTTAACTTTACATTGATGCCTGAGGAGAATTTTTGCTGGATGCAAAGAAGGGAGGAGCAAGCGAAGTAGTGGCATCAAATGGTAATGGATCGAGTTCGAATGATGGAGGATCGAATTCTAAGAATAGGGGAGCACCATCAAATGGGGCTGCACAAAATGCAAACAATGGAGAACTGAGCAGAGGAGAGGCATAATGAGTTGTTGGCCAAATTGCAAAGAATGGACAACGAGCAGTCTCTCTAGCATCCTCTCGAGTAGCCCCTCTAGTAGCCTCTCCAACATCCTCTCCAACAGCCTCTCCAACCACTACTTCAGTAACCAAATGTACAAAATTCTTGCAAGTTTTTTTAGTTTATACGTAAAGTCTATTATTTACTTTATTTGTATGCGACGTAATATCGTGTCACAAATTTGAAGCATTATTGCCCTCCAACATCAATCTTCTCCTCCTGCTTGCTGGCCAAGGTCCAGTAGATAGTGGCTCTCATTCCTCCATCGACAGACGTGGCAGGTCAAAAACCTACTCCACTTAAAACTGTGCGCGTGGTGCATCTTCAATTTAGTTATTTATGTGTTTGCACATATGTATGCCTAATTTGTAATGCCCTTTTTATAAACCTTAATTTTGTAGTAAATCCTTGCAATCTTTTTTTATTTTTTTTTATTTTTATTCTTATTAAAAATCACCATTTAAAATTAACCATATATTTCAAAAATCATTACTGCGGAAGACTTTATCAATTAAAATATATTTCTTGCCAAACCCCAAGTTTTAAAAGTTCTTTACAATAAATAATAAACTTCTACTTAGCATAAAGAATCCGTATACAAAACAAGATTGACATAAAACTGTTTCCACAAGTGGGTTGACACACTCAACCCGTAAACCCTAATCCACATACCCAACAACAACCAAGTCTTCATCATGGCGAGCTTCCTCAACATGAACTTCGCATTTTCCATTTCATCTGTAATATCCATACATAGAATGCAAGGTTCATTTATTAGTCTAAGACTTAGCAAGTAATGCATGAGACCGTGAACTTGATATTTCGTGACATCATTTCATCTTTCTTCTTCCTTTCTTGTCTTTCACTTTCACCGAGTATGAGTAGGCTATGTTAGCCTAAGGGTCATTAGGCTTAATTGTTATGATGATGAATGTTTTAGTTGAATTATAAGTTGTTTATCTTTTGATTATGCTTAGTTGTTTTATCTTTATATTTATGTTGATCTTCATTGGAAATACCTCTTAACAAGGGTATTTATATGTACTAACATGTTGGTTTAAGCCCATGTTGCTATTAATTAAGTTTTGGGACTTAAACACTTCAAAATGTGGAAAACACGGAGTACAAGTCGACTAACAGTGGAGATTTGGTCGACCAATTGACTGAAAAAAGAGCCAGAATGAAGAAGTGGTCGACTAGTGTTGGAAAGGCAGTTGACTGGGAAATGGACAGAGAGCTCAGGTTTTCATGGACTGAAGAAGTGGTCGAGCAACTAAATATTTGGATGGCCGCAAAATGGACAGAGTCGAGCGAAGTTTTAGAAATGTGAAGAAGCGGTGGCCCGGTGTGATAATGCGATCGATCGGTTTGACTATAAAATGCAAGGGCTAGTTTGCAATAGTTAGATAATAGTTGACCAAAATGAAGATGGTCGACCGGCTTCACAGTTTCTATATATTGAAGACACTTCGAAGCTCAAATTAATGAAGAGAGAACCATATCGAAATATTGCCAAAATTCATACTCGAGTTCTCTCAACAAATTGAGTGTCAAACCTATCTCTTCATACTCTCAAACTTGAGATTTAATAGTTAGGAGAGTTAGATTTTTGTTTGTATTTTCCTTTTTATTTTCATTGTACTTAAATTGAGGGTGTCACCCTGTGAATATTCAAGCTAAGGGTGATACCCTAAGAATTAATCATTGTAAAGATTTGATTGACACGCGTGAATTCAATCATCATTAACTTGAGCTTAGGTGATTAAGGATTTTCAAGGCATAAACTTGGAGCACAGACGTAGGCCAAAGTTGCCGAACCGCGTAAACAAATTTGGTTTGTATTTTCTCTATCCCTAAACTCCTTTATATTTGTGATTGTTTGTTTATTTATTTGCATTAAATCATTTAGGGTTTAGAGATTAAAATATCGCACGAAAAAGTTAGCATGCCTAATTCTCCCTTTCTTAGGTTCGCATACGATCCAACAGGCTAAACTTTGGAACCCTAGACACAGCATCCACCAAGTCCTCTGTTAGCTATTGTGCACATCTATGCACAACATCTACCATATTTGCCCCATCATCAAACAGAGGCAAACAATGTGACGCCCCGCGTCAAATTCGTTCTTTCTTAACTTAACTTTTCTCTTTAAATTTTCGTGTAAAAATTTTCTTTTCCTTTTATTTACTTAAAAACTGGTGAAAGTAAAACTTAAGATTAGCATGGAAATCTAAAGAGCATAAGTAAATCAGAGTAAAGCAAAAACATTAGATGCGTTAAATAAAGTTCAGGGTTAAAAGTAGAAACATAAGTAATATTCAAAACATGGTTTCAAGGTAAGAGTAAGAGTTAATAGTTTTTACAAAACTGTACCCTTTTCAAACTTATTTCAAAAGAGTGATTTCTTCCTTTCTTCTTTCAATCCAAAATCCTACTCAAGTCGCGATTCATCCGGATACCCAGCAGGTTCCACGGGGAATGCATCCTCCTCTGCTTTTGGTATTATCATTTCTTGACCATTTTCTACGCTACAAGTAAAATGTGAGCCTAAAGATCCAGTAAGGAGTGGGGTATGCAGTATGCTTTATGTCTCTCTTTAGTTCTTTTTGGAATGGGTACCGCCCCAAACCAATTTTTTTCTTTACTTTCGTTCTTTCATTCATTCTTTCTTTCATAACTCGTACGTCGAGCTAGAGATGGAAGGAACCCGTGTTGGAGGTATAGTCTTGGTCGGCTTCTAACCACCTAGGGTAGCTGGTCCCGTTCCCGATAAGGGAGGAGACTTAGTCTAGACTACCTGATTAGATCCGAACTACCTGTTCGTCCCCCAAATCCCCATTTTCTTTTCCTTTCATTCATTTCATTTATTCATTTTCCTTTCATAATGCATATGAGTACCACCCCAAAGGTGACACTTCCTACTTGTTTCTATTATCATGATGCATGTTGATATAGTATAAAAATAACGACAGTAAACAACGAACATCAATGAATTACAATAATTAAAAGCGAATAAAAGAATGAATATGGCAATGAATTAAAATGGCAAATCACATGCTTGAATTTATAGATCATAGCAGTAAAAAAATGACAATTAAACATGCTTCTAACAATGAAATATACAGCGAACATAGCAGCGAATTATTATGCTTCTAACAACGAAATAGATAGTGAATATAATAGCGAATTATCATGCTTCTAACAACGAAATAGAGAGCGAACATAATAGTGGATTAACATGCTTTTAACCAGTAAATTGCACGAGATGCTTAAAGGAATTAGACATGCTTAACATGGATATAACAAGTAAATGGAAACATGCTTAATAAATCACAAAGAGCTAATGACATGAATCGATCCTAAACAAGTGTACATTTGAGAGCAAAGCATGGTTCAATGGTATTAATTTCAACTGGGCTAACAACTTAGTTTACAGTTACAGAATAATAAGCCAGATTACCTACGCATGCTCATTTAAAGAAATGACAGCTTCTAATCAGTGCAGAGGATTAACAGTAGTATTGATTAGGTCTACTATTTTAACAGCCATATGAGATACAAAATTTCTAACAGAACAACATTACTACCCATACATTAGTTAACAACTATTCATACGTAACCTTTCATCATATAACATTCAGTTCATTAGTTCAGTTTAGCAGTTCATCGATTCGTATCATAGAGCTTAACGTTAGAAAGCATAATCTTAGCAGTAGCATTATCACTTTTTCTATCAGGAAAAACATTGAATTGCAGTAAAGAAAATACAGAATATAAACAAGTAAACACACAAACTCTACTTGTGGGTAGGGCCTCCACTGGCCAAGACTCTACCCAAACCTTACTTTAGTTGCTAATTGTTGAAGAAATCCTACATGGACATAACAAGCAGCAACACCTAGGTCAATCCTTAGCTTACAGAACTTCACACTCACCCACGTATTCCTTGAAGAAAACACACGGACTCACTTAGACTCATAGAACACCTCAATTTTCTCCAGAGGATTCTCTCGCTTGCAGGGAAAGCTAAAGGTGAAAAATGCAAAGAAGAACCCAACCAACCTTTTATTGCGTTAAGCCTTACCTGGTGCGACGCACGTACACCAACGGAGAGGGAGACATGGTCCAAACGTGGGGGAGTTCGTCTCCTTTGTTGAGTTTGTGTGTTTATAATGACTACACGACAAGAATTCCATTATTTAAAACATATTTTTACGCAGAACAGGGACTTTTCGAACGAGGGTGTGCGTCCTGGCCTCGTCCGTGTTCATCCTAAATCTTCGTTTCTTAGACAGATTTGCATTTTCAGCCGAAGGAAAGCGTCCTTGCCTTCGTCTGCGTGTGTCCAAAACTGTCCAAAAATCGGACGATTCAAATCTTCTGAGTTCGCAATCATCTGCCTTCGTGAATGTCCATATGATAACTCAGGTTTACAGGCGACAAATGAATTGGGACGCAGAGTCTCGTCCTGCATCATCCTAAAACATGAAGACGAAGTGTAATACGTTTTCGGACGCAACCTCTCATCCCCGTGCGTCCGAATTCTCTTTTCACACATTTTATCCACTGCGTCCAAAATCTCAATTTTATGCATTTAAACCCAAATTTTTCATACTTCAATTATTCCACAATATATACCCCCATATACACATGACCTAACTTAGCATGCACCGTCACGCAATGTAATATTTTAATTATTCAAAATTTAATTACATCGCATATCGCATATACAGGGAAAATATTATCAGTGTATTACAAACTAACAGGTACAAAGCATCATCATAACTTTAGGGGGATAGACACGACATCTACCGAGTCCTCCATTAGCTGTTGCGCACATCTATGCACAGCAACTGACATCTACCGATCTGCCCCTTCATCAAACGTAGGCAAACTACGAGAGTCATTCACCCCTTGGTTCCCCTTTGGAACAGTCTGTCCTTAGTACCCATTTACATACATTTCATCATCTTTTATCTTTCTTAATGTAGACTCATGCATGAACATCCATCATAATGCAACATACATTTCCACATCATCAACTATATAGATCCTCGATATGCCATCATAATGTAGTATAAACATATTCCCAATATATGAGATATTAAATACAACAACAAAAATTCCCCATGTGCATTTATGATTATAATAGAAAGCATGACATAACAAGTAATAATAATACACCATAGGAATTGGTCCTAAAAATAGTGAGCATCATATGAACAACTAACAAAGTCACAGATCCTGAAGAGCATCCCTCGGCTTAAATAGAATCATCCCTACATAAAATAACTATAATAGAACCTCAACTCAGCTATTATCACAATAACAAAACTATCAACATATCCTCATCAATTGACCATCTATACAGTGTATAGTATTTAAACAAATAGCAAAATAGATCCTCGGGTGAAATTCTCATCATAAACAGTCAACTATAAAAATCAATCCTCATCACCAGTGGTACAAATCATCAATAGGCTTAACATCGTAAACAAAACTTTCTACATGAAATAACATCATTTATCGTAGCTAATAGAACAGAACCACCAGAACATTTACTTCATGGTTCATCAACATAAAATATTCTCAGTACACCAACAACATATCCTAGAACTTTGAACGTAAAATAGCACAGTAAAGCAAATAACATATCCTTGATAGTTATTGACAAAAACAGTGACAAAACAGAGACAAGTCCTCAAAACCCAACATTAAAACAAGGAACAACAAAGAAACCCACGCAACAATAAGATCCAGAAATCCTCGAGAACCATTTGTGAAAGCAATAAACAAGAGAGGTCAAACCTCCTAGCGCCTTGCATTGTAGGCCGAGAGGCCGAAAGCATGCAACAATACTTCCTCGAGCTCCATAAAAAAATGGAACAAACAGTTCGGCCATGGCAGAACCTTATTTCACAACTCTTTTCTCCATCAGGAGTTCTGCCTTCATGCTAGAGCTTCGGACAATAAGCCCTCCAACAACACTCACAACTAAACCGTGCCGCTCGACCAACAATGCACCCTTTTACACCCACAGTTTAGGACAGGGAGTTGGGCAATCAAGTTCTAAACAACATCGCCTTTCAATGTCGTAGAAGCATTGCCTATAGTGGACGGTCACACTATCGGGATGAGAAATTTTCCTTTGTTTATATCTTGGCCTAAATGACCGCATTCCATAGATTTTCCGGCTGCATTCTTATCCACAGACGAATATGCTTCTGCGATTCTCAATCAATCCTTGCACACTTATCTCCAAACGACGTCGTCTAGCTTCATCCTTGTTTTCTTTCATTTAATCAGAAGATAGCGTTTAACTCACTTAAACACTTCAGCGCGACAACTTCATGATTGTACGGTCTACGTTTAATCATGCTTCCATCCGACGGTCAAGCTTCCTCCCACCACAGAATCTTTCTATGCTGCGGGGGCATATTTTTTCTTGATCCAACGGTTCTCGCCTAGTACGCCATTTCAATCCAACAGCTCTCCTTTCTCCTGCATTACTATTTGCACTAGTCTTTACCTTCCATCCTCCGCTCCTTTCTCCATACTTGATCTCAGCCGTTCATAGTCCTCATCCACTGGGTGTTATCCAATCTGTCCTCCCCTTAAGTAATTCATCATTTGAATGACATATTCCTTCACTTAAACTTTGGTATCGAGTATTTTATAACCCAAGAGATTTAATCCTATAATTTTAGAATGCTCTTGACATATTTTCACCAAGGCCTAATAATTTTAGAAAGCTCTTAATATATCTCCATGAAAATCCACATTTGATAACCTTTGAAGTTAAGGGTCATTATTCCTCCATAAACTTCAAATCCCAATTCACCCTTATTTATTTTGTAAATCATCTCATTTTATCTAAGAAATGTCTCCCTTAGATTTTCTTACGAAAGTTCCAACTTTTCAATGGCCATGAACATAATGCAACCTTTCTAATTTGAATCTTTTATCCTTTTGTTGATGATCTTTCTATGGCTAAAATGTGGCTAAGAGTCCTTCATTAGCTTCCAAATAACATGGCCACTTACATTGCAGAGTTGGCTCATAGTTCAGAAGCAGTATCAAAATCACAATTTTCTGTTGTGGAAGCCTACGCTTCCACGACAGTCATGTTTGTGTCTGCTGAGAATATTCTCAGCAAATATTCACTCCCTTCAATGTAAATCATCAATTCATCAGCTGCCACATAGCCATCCGATGAGTATCCTTGCGCCTTCAGATCTTACAGTTCTTGACTCGTCTGCGTTTTCCTTTCAACGACCCTTGTTTTGTCCGCTCTCCTAAATCGTCATCCACAGATAAATGCTCTTCCGCAATCCTCACTTGACGATCAATGTTCCATCCGATCTTCACTTATTAATTTTGACGGCAGATCTCTCTCCCGAAGGAATCTTTCCTTTCCACGAGAGCATATTCTCCTCTGATCTAACGGTTGACACATCACCATATCCTTTCATCCAACAGCTGATAGCTTGTCTACCTATTCCAGCCCATCCTCCCGTAGGTTAAGCAGTTTGACAACGTTGTTTTTCCTTCACAGTGGTCGTCCATCAATCCACTATGCGGTTCAACTTCACTTTATCCCCATTAACTCTACACCTTGCCTTCCTCATGCAATGTTCCAAAACATTCAACAAATACACTCCAACTTTATCCTAAAATTAATACTTCATACGCAATAACAACCCACCATAAAATCTCATAATTTTCTATTTAAATTCCATAAGTTATAAAATAATATATTTCACAAATAAATTGACCAATAAATATTCCTTACACCATACAACATACTCAAATTTTTATAAATGTGCCCAAAAGGAAATTTCTAGCACTACATTATGAGTTTGACAATTTGAATAATTTCATTGCAGCCAGGTGAACTGATGGATATTTTTACAAAAATGGTTCATGCAAATACTAAGAAAAATATGGAGGCCTACGCATTTCTTGCAAGGGTTATGGTAGGCTATTTCATTTTTTGGCATTAAGTGTTTTTGAGTGGTTGCTTATGATATTTTGCTGCCTGTTTTCATTTTCAGTTCGATTATGAGTACCACAACACTGATCTTATCCTCGCAAAACAAAAAGGGACAACAAACATGGTGAGAATTACATTATGTTACATTAAGTAGTTTAGAAGTGTAATACCCAGAATTAAGTTTAGACTGATGGTTAAGTGGAAATAAACTAAAATAAATAGATTATATGTTAAGGGGATTAATTAAATAGAAGAAAGAAAGGGGATTTAAATAAAATGAAAAGTGTTTAACCAGCTTTCTCTTTGAACCGATTTGGTTTTGAGAAAAATGGGGAGAATTTAAGAAAAAGGTCGTGGCTGATTTTAATGAAGGAGAAAGGGAAAACCAAAAATAAAAAAGAAAAGAGGGAGAGGGAAGAGGCGATTCGCGGTCTTGCGATTTTCCTTCATGACTGAAGCTTCTTCACTAAGATGAAGCATTGTCCGGCAAGCAGCGGGTGACGACGCCACAGGCCGTGCGAGCTACGGGATGGCTTTGGTGGGGCACGACCGTGGGTGCGAGCAGAACCAGCGACGCTACGGTTCCTGTTGCGCCGAGTGCAGGGGATGGCTTCAGGCGGATGGGTTTCTTTCGGGTGAGGGCTTCGGCGAAAGGCCGAGCCCCCGGGAGCGATTCCGGCAGCGTCTTCTCCAGCGCTCGTCGGCGGCAGTGTGAGGTAGGTCCCCTATGTGTTGGTTTCTCGGCCTTCATTGCTAGTCACGGTGATTTCCTTTGGTTTGTGTTGGATTTGCTGTGTGATGAATTGTTCTATTTTTGTTGAGGGAATTGCTGCGGAATTGTGCTCTGTCGTTTGGTTTGTTTTGTATTTCCAGTTGCCATGAAAATGGCCGAGAGCTGGGAGGTGCGGGTGGAGCCGAGTGAGAAACTGTGAAAGAAGAGAGAAAGAGAAGGGAACGCGAGGAAGACTCTGGATAAGAGTGAGCTGCTTCTTCTCTTTCGGGTGTCTTCTGGTAAGGTATTCCTCCACTTTTGGTTTATGGATTTTATGTCATTGGTGCTCTCTATTATTATTTATGGATATTTCAGATGAATAATGTAGTGCGCTGCTGTTTGGTTATCCTCTAATTTGGGTTCGGCCAATAGTCATGGTTGAGAAGATTAATGTTTTGCAATTGTTTTGATTAATAGTCTCTTGAGCATAGATATTTTGGAAGAGTCATATTCTATTTATGAATATTTGGACGAAATATGCTATGTTGCTGGAAGGGTTCTCTGTTTATTTAATGTCTTGTTGTATCTCATTGAGGAATGCGAATGCTTTGTTAGTGAAGGATATTAATGGATTGATTTTCATTGGTTAGTTGTTCTGCACTTTTAGGATATTGTTATTGGACGTTGAGAAATGTGGATATGCTTTGTTGATTGGATTTATATTTTGGGTCTTGGGTGTTGAATGATAAACGTTGTTGGGGTTTTAGTTTTGCTGTTTAATTACTGCTTTGTTAGAAATCATTAAGGATAATGAACTATAGAAGTGAAGTTTTTAATCTGTGATTTTGATGGTTATATATTTAATGATTTTTTAAGGTATTTAAGAAGAGGAAAAAAGTGTTAAAACTCTGTAAAGATGCGTGGTAAGTTGATATTGTGTGTGCTTTGGTCTTTGGGGCCCTATATCGCAAGAGTTAGAATTTGTATTTTAATTCTTTACTGTTTTATTAGAATATTAAGATATTAATCATGTTTCGAGGATGTATTGATGTTTGCAATGTGTTTCTTAAAATTAAGTTATTTCAATGATATGTTTATAGATTTAAGTTCTTAAAGTTAAGAATTCGATAGTAAGCATGTTTTGAGGCCTATAGAGAGGATACAGATACTATATATATTTAGTCACACCCAAACCAACCGTGTTTTTTGTCATCCGTTGATCTACACACTCACTATGCTTACCAAGCGTTGCTTCTAGAAACAATTACAATCATCATAGCGACAAAAGACAAAGCAAGGTATATCTTTTCACTTGTGTAGATTCATATTGTTTCCACTTATGTGCTGATTTTTCCCATTCCATTTCAGCATGCACGATATATTTTGATGTACCTATGGGGGTTTAGGGCTGCTCCAAAATTGTAAGGAGAAAGGCTTCCACCCTCATGAAGATCTACCAAATAATGCTCCCTTGTACGCCTAAGATTCTAACGTATACGTGGACCCAAAGTTGTCCTTCAAAATCACCAATTTACAGAGGAACTTTCGCAAGAAGGCAGCATCGACATAGTTTAGTTGATGTGTAGAGATATTGTTTGTTTATTTGCATAGTTAATTGTTTGAATAGCTATTGAGAAAATATATGTTTGGATAATATCTATCTTTTTGAAATATCGGTTTGGAAAATATTTGTTTGGAAAATAGTTGAGAATCTCATTGCTTGATTTGGTGCTGATAATGCCATAGGGGGAGAGGCTAAAACAAAGAGAACTTGTGCAAAATTTTCATTTTTTTAAAAAAAGAAATAAATTTTGACGCAAATCAAATTATCTATTTCATTGATCATCAATAAACAATTAACATGTTCATTACAACAATTTAAGCAACATGTGTATTACAATGATCTATATAAGGCAGAGGAACTCTAATGTTCTACCCAAGAACGTCAACATTTCGCCATGAAAGATGTCATTCCACGAGGAAAATGTGACATTTCGCCACTGCCGCGGAATGACATCTTTTTGCGACAGAACGTCGACACTTACTCTGGTTCCAAAATTATCTAAGGCTAGCAAATTCTAATCTGTCTTGATTCCGGTCATCTAGTCCAGAACATGTGTTTTCACATGTGGATTTAAACACTTAATCTAAAATTACATTTTCATACTAAACATTCCCTATCTTATAATCCATCTATATTTTTCTCAATTCATACTAATATTTATTAATTCATGCTCTTAATATCTATCGTACCACTTATACTTCATAAAATAAAAATCAGGGTATTACAGACACAAACAAAATTATCAATTTCATTCATTATCAACAAACAATTAATATGCTCATTACAATAATTTAATGTACATGTGCATTACAACGATCTAATCTAAGTTAAAGTTTACATTTGTGTTTATTTGTGTTTGTGGATCTTGCGCAACATACTCTTACATAATACATTGCAAATAAAATTAGCATAGTTAAAATAAAACATGAAAACATAAACGTAATAATGTGCTCACCTGCGTCTTGAGAACTATTCGGGCAATTTGAAATCCATAAATATGTCTTGCGAGCTTCTTCTCCCGCCTCTGCCTTTAGACTTGCAGCTGCCACATGCACTTCACTCAGCAGTGTCTGGGCCTCCACCTTGACACTTGCGGGAATTGTGCCCCACACCCCCACACTCGCCACATCTTATGTTGAGATGTCTTTTGGGTAGCATTTGCTAGCTTGGGACCTCGTCTATTCTTAGTTTTCGCAGCCTTCTAAGACTCTCTTAAATGGCAGTGACATAATTGGATCAAGGTCCATCATAGGCCACATGATTTGTCCACTGATCGAGTTGACAAAGTGGGAGTACATCCTCATGCATGTTTATCAGTGGTAACACTCATGTACGAATTCCTCGGGAGATCTCCTCATAAAATGCATACACAGAATTGCATGCACACATGAGATGCCAGTCAACTCCCATCGGTAACAATTACAAGTATGTTTGTCCAAAGTGACCGAGTAGTATTCGTTGTCGTTGCTCACCTCAAACTGGCCAGTGCCTACAAAACAAGACTCCAATTTCAACCTGCAAGTTGTATTCTGGCAATCTAATTATTGATCTATGGACACAAAAGGTCCATCGGCTGCGCCATCTTTTTGTGTTTCTTAATGATCCTATACATGATACCCTTTATTATAATCTTGAACATACTAAGAATCGGTTTGTTCCGGGCTGGTAGAATGCAAACATTGAAGGGCTCGCTCAAGTTGGTCAAGCTTATGTTGCACTTTAAGATCGAGCTGAAGGAATGTTTCGGCCAAAATCTCGCATCTATTCCTCGTAGATATGTGTGCATTAACTGGTCAGGAAAAAATAGCTTCCTCATCTCTCTCTCAAAATGCGGTTATGTTGTGGCCCTAGAAGAGTCTCACATTGCATCTTTGAACAACTTACCATTAAATTATTTTTGGAAGTTTACATACATGTGTCGAATGCAAAAAATGATGCTCTGCTGACCCTGAAAACTCCCTGACAGCAACAACGCTTATAAAAATTAACAGTCCAAGTCAAACATTCGTACATAACGCATAATATAAACATAGATTGCAAAAGTAATCAATCAGAACTCAGTCAGAAATGATTATTCACCCATTGTTGGACAAGTTGTTTAGATCTGCAAGCAACAATTCCAAAAACCAACTCCAAGAATCTCTACATTCTGCATCAACCACTACTATAGCAATCAGATAAATTTCATTATTCTTGTCAATGTTGACAGCAGTGAGCAGCTAGCTCAGACACAATCCCTTTAAGTGGCAACCATCCAAGAAAATTAAAGGTCTACCACAATTCAACAACCCCATCTTACATGTAGCCAAATACATGTACATCCTTTTAAATGTGGGACTGTGTGAAAGATCAATCATCTCTAGCTGAACACCCAGCGAACTTCCAGGATTAAACCTCTAAATCTCCTCGTCATATGACCATATAAGCTTGTATTGTTCATTGTCATCCCCTTCATTCAATTTTAGGGCTGCATTTCTTGTCCTTTTAGCAAAGTTGAGTGTAATGTTCACATTAAAATCCTTCATGATTGTCTCAATTATGGAAGGAAAGTTTCAGTTGGCTTGACTTTTGAATTTGTCCAAGTAATGCATTGCAACCCATTTGGTAGAGGCATGGCGGCTTTCCATCTCTTCTTGAGCAAGTGTGAACATCGTTATATCTCTTTATTTGAAACATGATACACCAGCAAAGGTGTGAAGAAATAACCTATAAATGTGTTGGAGAAATATGAAGGATAATCGGTTGTACGTGTTGAAGAGCAGGCACTTTTAGAAAAGAACAGCGTCAAAGTAGTGTGGACAACAGACGTTCCTTACGAATGGAAGGACATCCCTTGTAGCGTAAAGAAGACGGGCATTGAATCAGGAGAGACAGAATAGATGTCTCTTTGTAAAGGGGAGGGCGTCCCTTATGGCGTACGGAGTAAGTAGACTTCGATTGAAGGCGGGCGTGGCAATAGGAGAAGGACGGAGGTCCTTTTTGAAGGAACGGATGTCCCATTTGAGGAATGGATGTCCCTTGAAGAAACAGATAGAGGCGCCTTTGGAAAAATGGTCGAGCTAGCGGTTGAGCAAAAATTTCCTTAACTAGCCACAAATTCAAACATAGAAAGTTTGACTTTGGCAGATCGTAACTCCTTCGTTTTAGAAGATTTTGAGCTAAAGTTTTGACCACATTTTCTTGAATGAATAAAAAATAATAATTTTTCAAGAACTCTGGAAATATTCTTTAATAATTAGGAAATATGCTGAAAATACTCCAGGTGGTTGGATTTAGCAAATATGAAAACTTGTAACCTCCGAATGGTTGTTTTGCTGATGATGATGCCTCTTGATGCTTGGACACCACTTTTCACAACTCGTCCTCAATGATTAGGGTTGCGGATGCCAATAAGAGAACTCACTCAACTCCAAGTGAGCTCAATCTTGTGATATGACTCACACAAGAATACTTTGGATGTAACTCGCCAAAGTGTTTGAAAAAAGAATCTCTCCAATTTCGAAATAAGCAAAACGTTTTGTATTAAAACTCTCATGTGTGAAACATAAACATTAGGTGGCTTTATATAGCCAAATACAAAGCATAAAATAATAATAAACTAAATAAGCAACAATAACCCTAATCGGCTCATAGAATAAGTTGTCTGAATTTCTACTTAATAGCAACTAGGTTAATTAACTAAAAGAATATTTAATTAATATCTTCCTTTCTTCTTCTCTAAGTCTAGATGTATTTTGGCAGATATTCCATGTTGAAATCGTCCACTTGGATGGTTTCTATAACTTGATTTTTCTTGCTCTCTAAGTTTGGAAACTTGGACTTTCCTTATTATTTACTATCTGTTCCATGGGCTTTTGACACAGCAAATGAACTTCCAATTTAATGATCTAACTCATTCTAGAAAGTTTAGGAATTCAGCTACAATTTTTATGAAGCACTCTTTTTGAAATGACATCATTTTGAATACCAAAATAGTCAAATACTTGTCGGAGATCAAAAGGAAGACAATTTTGGAAAGTCTTTCCATAAATCTTCCAATTCTCTTGAACTTCCACTTATGCTTGACCTTGAATGACTTGATTAATAATAGAATAGACTCGTAGTCCATCATCCTCTCGAGGTTGAAAAGGATTCGACCTTGAATCATATCTTGTGTCACCATATTCTTTATTACCATAAAAAGAGGAATCATCTTGGGCCGTCAACTTAGCAATATCTTTAATATCGCCATGGTTGTAATAAGGAAACAAATAATGATTGCTGGAGTAGGCTAATGATAAACCTCTTCCCATGCTTGAACAATAACTCAAATATACAATTTCCATTATTTGCCTTTGAGTTAGAAATAATGTACGCCACAATAAGGATTGCCATAAATATAATCTTGACAACCCCTTTAAGTATGTGTGGCCAAATAATAATTTCTTCATAATATTCCTTAATTAAATAAGGAGATGTGTCATGGGCCTTGAAATTCGTCTCGGCTATAAAATCTCCATAGACGAAATAAGGAAATAATATTTGTATGATGTGGTAGGCCAATAATAATAAGACATTCATAAACCACTTTCCATAATTGAACAATAGCTTAGGAACGTTGTGGATACCCCTTTGTAATTCCATGATTTCCATAAAAATAGTTTTGAGAATACCTTTGAGTATATGTGGCCAAAGAACAATGTCTTTATAAAATCTTGAGTTGCCTTTTCCTTAACTTGACTTATTAGGAACCCCATAGATACCTTCCTTTGGAGTGATTTTCAGATTCCATGAGTTGTCATACCAATCTTGCCATCTTTGGAAACAAAATCTTTGAATTGAAACATTGGCCAATAGTTTTGTTTTTCCCCTTTTGCATTTGATCAAGTAAGGAAAATAATCCAACAACTTATTCTTGGACAATGATGCACAAATAGGTAAGTAGTTTTTGAAATCATAAAAATATTTAATATTGAAACTATCCTTGTTGCCATAAATGTCTCGCCCAAGAATATCTTCATGTAAGATGCAATAGGTTTCCATGATCCAAAAATAGTAACCAAATCCAATACCAAGATGTATTAAAATTAAGAACATTCCACTATGTGTCACTATGAATGAGCTTCCACCAAAATTTACGAAAATAACTTTATTACCATAACCAGAGATCATACCAATAATGTAAGAAGCTTCAATCCATACAACTTTAAAAATCCAAGTAATCAATTTAGTCAATGGGGCATACCTCTTTGTCATGAGCATATGAATCTTCAACCGATTTTTCTTTAATGTATCATGATTCTTTGCAACTTGCCTCGGTTGAAATGGAATGAAATTACCTTTCCTTCCACTATCTTTAAATGCATAATAATTAGAAATGCAATTAGAACACTCATCATGCGCATGCCACAGTAATTTCCAAAAAGTATCACTTGTACTGCCATATCACATCAATATATTAGTAAAACTTCCATAAGAAAATTTAGTCCAAGTTCGATTTACCACAATGTCCCTTTCCTTAAAATCCATGGAAGGCAAGTTGTCGTCACTCTTTCCATCTTTGATTAAAAGGCAACACTTTCTTGTGTTTAAACTTTGACCATGATTATTTTGATATTTGTCAATGTACCACCAAAGTTTGTAAGGGATACCATACATTAATAACTCCAAGCTAAGCTCCTTAATCATGATCAAAAGAACCATGTTAACACAAATTTTATCCTTAATAAATAAAGAGCAAACAGTGTCATTGTTGGAGCTTGGAATATGAAAAGCTTGTTCTCTTTCACAATCTTCCTCATCTAATTGAGAATCCAAAGATAGTAATGACCATTCTTTGGCGTAAATAGTTTCTTCTTCAATTTGCTCAAGAGTACCTTCCAATACCTCATCACAATCTTGTGCTTGTAAGGGCGGAGTGCTTGATATGCATGATTCAAGTTTTTGCAACAAGGCAACAATTTTAGCAAGTTGAGCTTGTTGACTTTCGAAAGAATTTTCATACCTTGGGAGTGGTGGTGACGATAGAGCAAATTTTCTTCTCAAAAAATTTCTTCTCTTTTGTCTCTCAATTATTAGAGCCAACAAAGGTGTCATAAGGTTGTAGAGTTCTTGCTTGTAATGGCTTGGAACGAACTTCTCACTCTTGAGTCTTTTTAATAGAATCCAAGTTCGGATGTCTTCACCTCATTGTCTTCTCTTTGCACTAATTTTTCTCCACCATATGCTTTCATACCTCGTGAACCCGAGTGTTATTAGTTGCACCTTCCTTAGTTCCGAAAATTTATAACACTCAAATGTTCTTTCCATTTTTTCCACCCACTAATTATAATCGTGACCATGCTTGTGCCATTGAACAACGGGATGGATACCTTGGAAATAGATGGTGGTGAATTTTTTTCTTTCCAAAAATAACTCCATAAGTAGTTTTGACCACTCATCATTTAAAAAAAAATAACATGAATTAGTAGGACGTTTTAGCTCAATACCAAATAATGCACCAGCGGAAGGAGTGTAGAAATAACCTATAAATATGTTGAAGAAATATGGAGGATAATCGGTTGTATGTGTGTTGAAAAGCAGGCACTTTCAGAAAAGAACGGCGTCAAAGTAGTGTGGACAACAGAGGTCCCTTATGGATGAACAGACGTCCCTTGTGTCGTAAAGTAGACTGGCATTGAATTAGAGAGACAGAACGAATGTCTCTTTGTAAAGGGGGCAGGCATCCCTTATGGCATACAAAGTAAGCGAACTTCGATTGAACGCTGGTGCAGCAATAGGAGAAGGATGGATGTCCTTTTTGAAGGAACAGCCGTCCCTTTTGAGGAATAGATGTCCCTTGGAGAAACAGATAGAAGCGCTATAGAAAGTTCGACTTCGGCAGATTGTAACTCCTTCGTTTTAGAAGCTTTTGAGCTAAAATTTTGACCACACTTTTTTAAATGAATTAAAAAAAAGAATCTTTCAAGAACTCTGGAAATATCCTTTAAGAATTAGGAAATATGCTGAAAATACTCCAGGTGGTTGGATTTAGCAAATATGAAAACTTGTAAACTCCGAATGGTTGTTTTGCTAATGATGATGCCTCTTGATGGTTGGACACCTCTCACAACCCTTCCTCAATGAGTAGGGCTACAGATGCTAATAAAAGAACCCACTCAACTCCAAGTAAGCTTAATCTTGTGATATGACTCACACAAGAATACTTTGGATGTAACTCACCAAAGTGTTTGAAAAAGAAATCTCTCCAATTTCGAAATAAGCAAAAACTTTTTATATTAAAACTCTCGTGTGTAAAACATGAACATTAGGTGGTTTTATATATCCAAATACAAAGCATAAAATAATAATAAACTAAATAAGCAACAATAACCCTAATTGGTTTATAGAATAAGTTGTCTGATTTTCTACTTAATAACAACTAGGTTAATTAACTAAAAGAATATTTAATTTATATATTTCTTTCTTTTTCTTCAAGTCTAAATGTATTTTAGTAGCTATTTCATGTTGCAGTCGTCCACTTAGATGGTTTCCATATCTTGATTTAACTTGCTCACCAAGTTTGGACACTTGGACTTTTCTCATTATTTACTCTCTGTTCCATGATCTATTGACATAGCAAATGAACTTCGAATTTAACAAT
Source organism: Begonia loranthoides (assembly GCA_022433065.1). Taxonomy (NCBI): domain Eukaryota; kingdom Viridiplantae; phylum Streptophyta; class Magnoliopsida; order Cucurbitales; family Begoniaceae; genus Begonia; species Begonia loranthoides. Next base: position 51,374,994 of record CM039468.1, read on the forward strand.
CCAATCGTTCTAGAAAGCTTAGGAAGTTAGCTACAATCTTTATAAAGCACTCTTTTTGAAATGACGTCATTTTGTATGCCAAAATAGTCAAATACTCGTCAGAGATCAAAAGGAAGACAATTTTGAGTTTTGGAAAGTTTTTCCATAAATCTTCCAATGCTCTTGAACTTCCACTTATGCTTGACCTTGAATGACTTGATTAATAATAGAATGGACCCGTAGTTCATCAAAACATCAGTTCACCTTGCATTTTTTAGGCATGTGTCTGCCAAGTGCATCCTTATTGGCAGGTGGCCCTCAACTGATGAGAGTCACTATTCATGAATTTTATCCCGTACCCATTCTTCAACGCATGATCCATGTTTTCTTCTCTAATTTGGTTCAACGAACTATAATTCTTGCCCAGACACATACGAGCGAAGAACATTCCTCTTGTGGTGGTCGTTGAGGCCTACTATCACCCATGTCTTTGTCACTAGATTCATACAATGAATGGAGCTCCTCCTCATCTAGAGTTTCTAAGATGGAATGTACCACTATTGCAGTTTCATCTCCAAATACACAAATATCATGTGCCAAGACTGTAGACATGAGCTCCACTTCCAATGGGTAGTTAATGGATTCCTGATCACTCTCAGACGCCATTGGTGAGCAACAATTACTAACGCTTCAACTTTGTCTGGATGTGGTACACTTCAGCTCTCAGAAAGCTCTAGGATTCAATAATCATTGAAAAAATCATTGAGGCAATCGCTCTGAGTATATTGTGGATTTATATAAGGTAGAGGAACAATATCTTTCCACCGCGGAACATGTCATTTCGCGGGAGAAAGTATGACATTCCACGCGGGGGAACGACAGACAAAAGGAAATGTTTATTCGTAATGATGTTCCATGGCAGAACAACATACTTCTCGCGAAGGAACGTACAATGTTCCGCCGCGGAACATTAAACTATAAGCTGTATATTTAGTACTGATGTTTCGTGGAGAAACGTATAGTGTTTTGTATAGTTCAATGGTTAAATTATTAGTGAAAATACTTTGGTAATTGATTTGTCATTGATCACAAAGTATAGTGGTTGATTTGTTAATTTTCTTAAATTTTAACACAACATTCTCTTTAATTATATCTTTTAAATTCTTATATGACTTATATATATATGACATGATAATATAAAGTCCAAATTACATAATAAATATCATCTAAGAGATATTAGTTCACTAAGTTTGATGATGTGAGAGGACAAATCATGCAACATATCATCACATCGTAAATGACATGCTACCTTAATTTTTTTTAAATATGAATTATAATAATTTGAAACTTTCTTTCTTACTTAAGTTTTTTTTTAATTTTTTCTTTTACTTATAATTGAACTATAAAATACTTATTCCACGTACTAAAAAGTTATAGCTTTTGACATGCAATTGAATGTGATAAAAATATTAAGGGAAAAATATAAAATAAATCATGAATTTTGAGAGATCATTAAACCTAAATCCTTTAATTTTGAAATAATAAATCACAAACTTCGAGATTGGTTCGACCTATATCATAAAAAAAATTTTAAGCAAAATGATTTTCAAACTTTATACCATTAATAAATTAAATTCTTCTTAATTTTATTTTAAAAGTAACTAAACTAAACTGATATTATAATATTTATATATTTTATAATTTTAATTTTAAAAATTACAAAAAATTGAATGAAACTAACAAAAATTATCTCAAACCGAGCCTAAACCAAATAAACTATCCCAAAATCGAGTTCAAACCGAGTTTAAGCTGAAAAAGTCTAAAATCAAAATTGAAATGGAAACAAACCGAGCAAAATCGAAAAAATTCATTTGAGGTATATTTTGTTTATCGTGCAAATTTCAAATTTTATTTTGTTAAAAAAAATTCAAAATTTAAAATGAATAAATACCAAAATTTGATTGATTTTGTTAAAAAAAATTACTATTTAAGTTAAACAAACTCCCAAAGTTAATGATTTAAGTTGCACTTTACCCAAAAATTAATACATGGTACTTTTACTCAAATAATTCACAGGAAACTACCATTTTCAATACAAAGTTATCAACTTTTTCTGTATCTTTGAATTTAACATGCAATTAGAGAATTTAATTAGTTACATCAATCCATAGATCACCCAACATTTTCACAATTAAAGAACAAAACTATAACATATACCAAAAATCAAACATTCTCCGGACCTCTCAAGGAACATTATCATGTTCAATAAAGAGCCATAACATCTTTTCAGAAATGAGAATCAGAATTCAACAAGATTTCATGAGTCTATGAAAAAAAAAAGGTTTGTCTGAAAAAAGGTTGGATTATATAACATAATCACACGAGCCTATGAAAAAAAAGGTTTCTTTTTCATGCAAGAAAAACCTGGCACTGGACTATATGTGTTTTGAGGCGATTTCTCCCTGCAATTCTCAGACTAGAGAGTCACCACCTTTGTCTTGAACTGCCCTTTACTCCAATGGTTTCGGATAACTCTTTCAAAAAGAGTTATTATGCTAGTATATTTCATGTAAATATTATTAAAAATTGGTGATATGATAAATAAAAATCACATTTTTATTACAAAATGTCCCAACATTGATATAACATCATACTTTTACAAGAAATAATTGCTTTTATGTAATTTTTTTTATAATATAACTAAATAAAATTAATATTTAATACAGATTTAGTTGATTAAAAAAAAGTGAAGATGGATCACGAAAAATAAAATTTAAATTATTTATCAAATAGAAGATTCAAAGGAAAAGGGAGAAAATAAAATCTTGAAGCAAATAAGGAAGATGAAGTGGTCGATATTATAGAGGAAGATAAGAATCTGATTCGAATATGAATATATAACTAGATAAGAAAGAAAATATTCAAATCATTTGTGCTAGTTAAGGAGGAAACTAATTGAACAAATTAGGGAAGAAAATAATAGAGGAAGGATAAAAAGAAAGAAGCTTTCAGAAGAAATGGGAGAGGACCCCGAGAGGGGAGACGATCCAACACAAAAAAGAGGTGTTTTCTGACAACGAAAGTCAGAGAAAAACAAGGAAGAAATCGCAGAGGTTGCTGACTGAGAAGTCTGTTCGTTTATGCAATATTCTGGACGCGATTATTGTTGTGACATCGTGTAACATCTGATTAACAGAGAAGATTTTATTTATTTGTCTGTTTTGTTTTTATGTTTAATTACAAACTTAATGTGATGGGTTTTACTCTAATTATGGACTACACATTTCTAGTAGTGAAGAAGAGAGAGTACCAATTTATATAAAACTATTTCTTTGTTAAAGTTTGTTATGCAATTTGGTTGAATAATTTAATATGCATAAGTTGTTTAGTTTATTTAATGTCAATAGGCATCAATAATTATTGGCATTCCTCTTATACTTATCGGCAACTAGGAGTTTTAAGACTAATATTGAATTGTGAGAAGACGACATTTACACATCATTTTGTTTAGAATCACATGACACATTAGAAATATGCTAAATTAAAAATTTTCTAAATATTTATCTTTTATTAGTTTGGAAGAAAAATATTAAGAAAGTTGTCAAACAATTTGAAAGAATCTCGATAGTTTAGAAAATTCTAACTGTAATACTTAGAATTTTCATGATTAATTATATAATACGATAACTGAGAATTGAATTTTAATGAAGGCATAAAGGTATTAGAATTATTAAGTAAGTCATGGAATTAAAAGTTAAAATAAATAATTTTTTATAGATAATAAAATAAAATAAGTATTATTGAATAATTAGGAAAGTCAAGTGTATTAGAATTAGTAAAGAAACAATGTGTAATAATCCACAGTTAAGGAAAAGATTTAATTGTTGGTTTAATATTTTATAGTTTGGAATTAAGGAAAATATAGTGTAGGAAGATTAGATGCAATAAGAACCGTTGGATGAGGTTTATAAACGACTGAGATCATTTTGGATGAATAAAGATGTTCTTCAGAAGTGTTTGATACGGGAGGCCATTGGATCGTGGGAGTGTTTGATGTTGTTTGGGTGTGGGAGAATGTTGGACCGTAGGATTAGATTAGTGAGAGAAACGTAGACTGTTAGATTAGGAAAAGATTCTTCTGCAGAAGAGTGGGATGTCACTCGGACGCAGAAGAGTGTTGGATCATTGGAATTAGTTTAGTAAAAGAAGTGTGAACCGTTGGATTAGGAAAAGATTCTTTCACAGAAGGGGAAAGATGTTGTTAAGAAGAGTTAAGTAAATAAGGACATCGTCGTTTTATGTTTTAACATGTTTCTCCAGCTGCATTTGTGCCTGCGATAGTATTTTAAATGATGGAAACAACGTCGTTTAGATTAGTGAATCTCGGTTATTAGCGTCAGAGCGGAAAAATTTGCTTCCATGGATAAGTTTGTATCCACAACAGGTTATTGGATGATGTGATACGTCATCGTTGGATTTAATGAATTCACGGTAACATTGGAGTTTCTGCTGTAGCTTCGACAGGTTTAAGTTAAGGTAGTTTTTCCAGATTCTTACAAGCTACATTTTGATCTTTAGACAGTCCAGGAAAAAATAAAGTTTAGACGTGATTTTGTGCGATTTCATCCCACAAAGCTTTCTGATGTTTGTTCTATAAATATTAGTGTTTATGAAACCTTAATCACTCGAGAACCCCATGGATGAGAGAGTCATTCTCTCATGCTCTTGGGTGAAACCTTCCTTCAAGTCTCTCATAGTAGGTTCTCCACTGTTTAGTTCCCGAATTAGTTTTTGACTGTGAGTAATGTTTAAAGTTATCTTTTAGTAACTAATTATTTGTTTATTTAAAGGAGAAGTCAATGTTAAGGAAGAGTTTATGATAGTCAGATCTTTATTAAGAATTCCATGTAAGTAATGTTTATATGTGTTTGGCCTTTAACCTGTATCACAAAGACATTAGAGTATTTTATGTTTTGATGATTATTCTATCTATGATGCCTACGAGTTGTTGATCGAGGATATGTTATGTGATGCTTGTTTCATGTTTATAGATTCCGTAAGTGATTTTTTGTTTGGCTTTTGGCTGCATCAAAAAATGTTAGGGTCAAGTAGAATTATAATATCCTTTTTTTATGCCTACGGGCTATTGTTCAAGGATGTGGTGTTTGCTGATTGTTACCGATGATTTGTTTACTATTTACTATTCACGTGTAATATTATTTGAGGATATAATTTCTATTGGTTGATGATTAAGGACATGTTTTTTATGATGATAGGACGTGATACTACAGACTGTTGATTAAGAATATGATTATTGCTTGTTTATTGTTCATATTGAGATGTTGATCGAGGATATGATTACTGTTTGTTTATTGTTCATATTGAGACATTGGTCGAGGATATGATTATTGTCTATTTATTGTTCATGTTGAGATGTTGATTAATGATATGTTTATTGTTGTTTTTATACATCATGGAAAATGTTTTCTTTAAGAAAGATAAGAAAAAAATAAACGACAGACTAAATAAAAGTAAAGGGTTGTTATGGGCGCGGTTCGAGTTGACTGTCCTGCATAAGGTGGATGATGCTGACCACAAATATTAGAGATCCGAGACCTGACAACAATGCAAAAAATCACAGGAAAACATCTTAAAATATTCAAGAGGATATGAGCTTGACCCGAACCAAACTTGCTAGTTAAACCAAAGCTATCAAGTCTGATCTTTTCAAGCAAGCACTTGAAGAAGATCAAGTTCTTCAATACGAACTTAAGAAGAGAATTCCAAGGAATCTGACACAAAGAATAAGCTCAATTTTCATTCATCAAAGTTCTTCCACCAATGAGGTCTTACACTTGTTTCAATAGGCAAAAACTAGGTTAACCCTAAAACAATGTAAAATGACTAAAAAAACACAAAAGAAATAAAATATTAGGGTTTTGGGGGTGGCATGGCGCAGTGGCCGCACACTGGGCTAGTCTGGTGCGCCCACTGGGCTAGGCCTCAAGTGCGGGCGGGCAAAGACGAGCTCGCTGGCGGGTGCTGGGTTGGATCGGGCGTGGGCGCTGGGCACTAGGTCAAGAGGAGCGTGCTAACGGAGCCCAGTGATGACGTGTTGTGCGCACGATGTGCACTGCTGCAAGGGATGGCTAACTCTTTTTTGCAATTTAGCAACATTTGCTTGCTTCCCATGTTTCTTTGCTCCTCCATTGCTTGTTTCTTCCTTAATACTTAGCATCATTATGGGTCTTTGCTTGTCATTTGATGATTCTTTATCTTGGATTTCTTTGATAAAAACATGTACATTTTTGCCATCTTATTTGTCCTTGATCTCGTCATTGATCCTATGATGTTTTGCAATGGATTTTAGCCTTTGGTTATGACTTCTTCATAGGTCTTTGGATCACATCATTACCTAATGGTGTCACACTCTTCCCTAGACTAAATTATCTACAACAATTTGAAATGTAAAGTGGAAGAAAAAAAAGACTGTTGACTGAAAAGACATGGTTTTTACACGCTGCATCTTGTAGTCATGTTACATGTTACATCTTATAGTCATGTTTTATGTTATATATCTCTTATTGAGCTTTAGTGTAATACCCAAAATTTTCACAAATAGTTTAATTAAGTAATACGACTACTTAGAATTTAATATATTTAACTATTGATAATTGGAGAATTTAATGAAGAAATTAAAATAGTAGAATCATTGAAATTAGGAAAGATTAAACAAGAACTTTATTTTATAGCTAATAAAATAAAATTAGGAATTATTAAGGAATTTGGAAATATTACGTAAATAATTTTACTTAGTAGGTCATAAAATAAAATAGAAAATAGGAAAGAATTAGGAAAATCAAATATAATAGAATTAATAAGAATATTAATGGTTAAGATAAAATTTAAATTGTTGATTTAAAAATATATGAGTTAGAATTAAAGAAAAGATTTCATTAATAGTTTAATAAGTTAATTTTGGAAATTTAGAAAAAATTAGCGTATAGTGACCAGATGCTTCAAGAGCCGTTGGATAAGGATTAGAGATAGCTGAGATTGTTTAGGATAAAAAAGATGTTTCGCGGAAGTGTTTGATGTGAGAGGGCGCAGACCGTTGGATCGGTTTAGCAAAAGAAATGTGAATCATTAAATTTAAGAAAAGATACTTCTGCGGAAGTGTTTAATGCATTTAAGTGTAGAAGAGTTCTAGACTGTAAGATTTGATTAGTGGGAGAATTATGAACCGTTAGATTTAGAAAAGATTCTTCTGCGAGAACGTTGGTTGCCTCTCGGGAGCAAAAGGATTATGGGTCGTTAGATCAGACTTAACAGGTGAAATGTGAGCCGTTGGATTAGGAAATATTCTTCCGCGGAAAGGGAAGATATCATTTCGAGAGCGTTAAGTAAGTAGAAATGATATCTTTAGACTTATTCGGTTCACGGTCCGCATAGCGTTAGTGTCCGTGAATGAGATTTAGCAATAGATTAGTATGCATGGCAGACGATGAATCGCCAGATTGGGGTTCCCGCAGAAGCCAATGCTTTCGCAGAAGTGTTCACGTCCGTTGTTGATTTGGTGATCACGATTATGAGTTTAGGGCTTACATGTCTGTCGACCATTGGTTAAGCAGCTTGTTGCGAAAGTCCGCAGTTGTTGTCTACGCATCCACTGCAACTTGGGCAGGTTTGAAATAAGGTAATTTTCTAGATTTCTTGCAAGCCACAATTGACCCCTTAGATTGTTTAGGAAATAATATTATTTTGACGCAATTTCGTGAGATTCTACCCCTCGAAGTCCTCTGGTTAGTGTCCTATTAATTTGAGGGTGTGAGTTGGACTCTGATCACCCAAGAACCTATAAGGACGAGAGAGCTCTCTCTCAAGCTCTCAGGTGAGACCTATAATTTCAGCCTTCAGGGTAGGTTCCACGATTTAGTTTGTATAGCATCTTTGACATTAGTTAATGGTATAATTATTCCATTACTAATTAACTTTTTATTCTTAAAGGGAGAAGTTAGTGTGAAGGAAGTTTAAGATCAGTCACACATCTAGTAAAATTTTTAGGTTAGTGATGTTGTATGAGTACCATAAATTTTTAATGTATAAAATTTCACTTGTAAAATTTTTTTCATGTAATGTGCAGTCAATGCGTTGAAAAATTAACCTGTTTTGTCACGTTATGGGAACGTGTGAATTTTTGGTCAATTGGTCAAACCGATAAAGATTCGGGTTCTCTGGTATATGTATAAAATGTGGGTCACACATTATTATATATATTTCAATTTGAGTATTAAAACTGAAAAATTAACTTGGATCGAAATTTGGTTAATGTTTAGATTTTCAAAACGGAGTGATTAGGTAGATTGATATTATATATATAATACAATTTAATTTATTATATATTATATTATATATTAAATTAAATTATTTAAATAAAAAGAAAAGAGTTAATAGAAGATGACATTCTTCTTTTGTTAACGCACACTTGAGAGAGAAAACGTGAGGGAGAAGAGAGAAATCGATCGGCGAGTTGAGAGAATTTGATATTGGATTTGGGTTCGCAACGTTTGACAATGAATTCTTCATCCACCAATTTTAACTATTGCGGCTCTCCCTCCCTTCCTAGAGCCTGCTTCCGTTGCTCAAGTCCTTTCCGATCTAGAATTGAAGTTGGTTTACTGTTGGTTTTGGATTTGAGCTTAGAAACTCAAATTCGAAGGACATTTCTTGTTTATATTGATAGTATTAAAGTTTATGTAAGATTATTTATCGATAGAGGGCAAAAAATGGAAGAAAACGACGTGTTTTCCACACGCTTTTGTGATGGGAAATTGTCACCAGTTGACCACTGGAAGTGTGTGTAACGACCTGTTTTCCTTTTCTTTAAAACGTTACAACTTAAAATATATTTTCTTTATAAAGTGCATAGAATTTAAAATTTTTCTTTTTAAATCAAATCCTTCCATTAGAGTGCGTAGCGAAAAACTTTATCATTGATTGCAACACATTTTCCATATCAATGTTATAAAACATTCATTAGATTCCAAGACCATACTAAATGTTTCGTACTTATAAACCATAGTTTACATAAGTATAAAAACAGTCACACGTATTAATTAAAATTTTTCACTAAAATATTTACACAAGTATCAAAATATGATATATCAAAACATGCTACATTGAGCCATAACCCACCAATCAATTCGCCAACAGAACAAAATGTTTAACATAGCAATACTCCATCAATTGCATCTGTACTACACTCTCATCAATGGATAGGATCTTCACCTACATCACAAGACAATAATTATAAGTCTAACTTTCAGTATGTGATATAAATATATGTTATGCTTATGCTATGCAATCTTAGAAAACATATGCAATTTCCATATCAATTTCTTTCCTTTAACTTTACCTTTACCTTTACCTTTAACTTTACTTTCACTTAATCATTCAGGCATTGGAGGTATCACCGTATAAGGGAGAGTGACACCTCTTGACTCATACAGGCAGCCAACTCAAGAACTCATATCTCACAAGGTCTATTTACGTTTATTTTCATTTTATTCCATTTTCCTTTGGTTCCACTTACCCATCCAGGCGCTAGAGGTATAAATGTACAAGGCAGAGTGACAGCTCTTGATCCACACGGGTAGCCAACTCAAGAACCCATATCTCTTGGTGTCTATTTACGTTTATTTACATACAATATCCATTTCATTTTAAAACATATGCATGAAACCTTTTCGTATCTTTTATAAAATATGATGCATGAGAATGCGCATGAATAATACAATGCACCATTTCATATAAACAATTCAAATCATATCAACATGTTACATATCTTTGTTTATCTTATCATTAACAAACAACATTTTAGTATTTTGATTAATGCATACTAACCTCCCATACATTTTCTATAACTAATAACATGTGAGCATACAATTCATCAGACCATGACATAATATTATCCTCTTATATACACAAAGCATCAACAATTTCCTAAACTCTTGTGATATAGGCCAAGTGACCAAGAACACACAATATCTCATACCTTGTGATCTTAGTGTAATCAGTCTTAAAATACTTCTTCTCAACACCTTCAAAACTAATAAACTTTTATCAACAACACATAATAAAAATGCACTCCTTCAAACATACATACTAGGGTTTCCACCAAATTTCTAGATTCTTCATAACTTTCACAATTCTTAACCAAATCCAATAATTCCAAAACCTAATTTCTTCATAAGGTGTCCAGATTAACATATCCATTTGGTTTAACATGAAAATTCCAAGAAGATCGACAACATGCTTCATACATGCCAACTACTAGATTACACTATCTCTTTCATCTTTTATCTTTTTCTTCTACCACAACTATCACAACAATACATAGAATTCATAAGAAAACCCTGAAAGGAGACTCTGAATACTTGGATACCCCGAGAGAAAATAGAGTCTTTTAAAAAATTCTTCCTTAGAAGGCTTTCATCTTTACAAGCCTTTAAATCCCCAAAGCCACACCCTTCTCCAACACCAAGCTGGAGGTGTAGGTGTGCATGTCAAGCTTGGATTGTCCAACCTTAACTTCCTCCAATCAACCCACAACATCACATAGAATTTCAAGTAAACTTTTGCATTACCGGTCGATCACCTTCTCCGTTTGATCGACCACAAAACAGCCTGGGACAAGATTCTGCGTTTTCTTCATAAAAATTGGTTGATCATCTTCCTTCAGTTGATCAGTCGCAAATCACAAATTTTACATTCTGTAAAGACCATGATTGACCACCCTTCCACATGATCGTCCCCCCGAGAGCAAATCATCACTAAGCAGGTCGTTCACCCATCGTCCAAAAAACCTTCTCATTTTGAATCTGTAATAAAGCCGAACGACCACAAAACACCTTGATTGACCGCCACATCAATAGAGAGATCTATTTCTTCATTCTGCACAATCAATGGTTGATCAAATCTCTAACTGATCGACCACTCCCTTCTTAACCTACTAAAACATGAAAACTGAACAATTTCCAAAGGCCATAATCCATTCATAACCATACCAACACTAATATAATTCAATATAACTCCTATTATCATCAAACATCACCCTTATTACCATCATTACCTTAGCTTTAATATGACAAAAATTTGGGGTATTACAACGTGGTTGACCAGAAGAGTTCCAAAGAGTTTCTGGATGCTATGGACTGATTTTGGTCGATTGCAGAGGTGTTTAGGTCAACCGAAAAGGGTCCCTGGTCCACCCGATCAAGTTTTGGTTGACCTGTGTGAGTCATGGTTGACCAGAACTAGACCATGGTTGACCATAATTGGACCTTGGTTGGACAAAATTGAGTCCGCTGAGTTTTACTCATCCTCTACCTTTCCATTTGATAGGTGATTGTGTCGTCACAGAGCTTGCTCGCCACCAATTCTCATCAATTTGGATGATCCCCGGATAGTGGTTACTGAGTAATCCATCTCCAGTAGATCTTATCTAGTTTACGATTCTTATGGATGTGATATGTAGGGTCTATGGATCACCGTCATTTTATTCTACTGTCTTATGAGGTGTTGCCATCGACGAATGATCGCCTTTCTTTTTTGTGTACTGGATGGATCCTTGTGCGACCATCCCTTTTCACTAATGACGTTTTTGGGTGAAAAATGATGTAGGCATATTTTTTGATATAGCTGTCTATGTATACAATTTGTTTTGATAAAAGCCTCATCGGTGGCTCTTGAAGCTTGATTTGAAAATAAAAAGGCAAAGAGATTTTAAAAATTGATTTGAAATCCATATACGATAGAGAGAAACATTAAACTATGGTTTTCTAAAGGAAAAAAAAAACCAATTTTCTCATGCATTGTCTGTAGTATAGAAATTTTTACTGAGTTAGTTACTCACCCCAATGACTATTCCTCTTCCAGATAAAGGAAAGAGCACCTAAGAGCTCTGTGGTTGGAGTTTTCCCTAGTTCCATTTTTCTGTTTGGACAGTTTTGATTGTATTTCCAAGTGATAGTTAAATATTTTGGTTTGTATAATTCTATTATGGATGGTTAGAATTTATTGCACATTGTATGAATTTGCTTTATTTATTTATGCACTATTATTCTCGTGATTACCACACGAACTTTGGCCCAAATATTTTGGGTTGTGCTTAAAAATCATTCAAAGTCTTCTACTAACAACCTAGCCTTAGGCTGGGTAGTCAGATCCTCTCCAAAGATCGGTTCGCCTGACCCAATATTTCTATTAGGCCCGTCTCTATGTCGTGACATGTTGCATGTGTTTTAGCCTTTGGCCTACATCACAAAGTCGCTAGAATGTGTTTTTATGACTGTTGGTATGCTAATATAAACTCCTTGTTTGAAAATATGTGACGATAACTTACTACTTCTATATTAAATATGGTTCCTTGCTTGAAGGTATATGACAATGACTTAGTTTTAATAAGGCTCCTTGCTTGTTAAAATATGCCATGATAACTTTGAAATATGATGACTTTAGTGTTTCTATGCAGGATAGTACTTATGAGAATAAGTTACCTTTATGTTCATGCATGTTAATTTATTATCATGTGTAATGTATGTTGCACACATCATGTTTTGCAAGAAAAAGAACGAAAACGATTTTCATGCATATGTTTCCATGTAAGAAAGACAAAAACAAAAATTAAGATATGTAAGAAAGAATGCGAAGGATTAAAGAAAGGTTGTCCAAAAGGTGGATCCTATGGGGGATATGTTCGTTGGCTCGGTTAGATCGGGGATTAGGCGAAGTTCACTAAGTAGTTGTACATTAAGTGCACAACACTAACGGAGGTCCCGGTAAGAGAGACTGTCTCGTCAAAGTTCACGAGACACAGTGATGTGTTTCCCATAGTCGTGTCTACTCTTCTATAGATAATCTCGACAAAAGTTGCAAGATAGTTAAAAGATTAAAGAAAAGAAGGAAAGAATGAAAAAGCCATGTTTTACAAAACTACATTACATAATCATATTTTATGTTATATATCTCTTACTGAGCATTAGGATCATAGTTTGAACTTTTTGATGTAGATAATGATGAATTCACTATGAAACATATTGATGGTAGAATTAATGGATTGCGTAGTTAAAAAGGAATTCTCAAGGCCAAAATTAGAGTGTTGTTGAAGCAAAGTTGACTCGCGAGTGAAGATTTAAAGAAAACAAAATAAAAAGAAAGGTTTTATACTTATTTATGTTTTTATTAGTTGGATTTTAGAAATAAAGATTTATATTTATTTTATGATGGGTTTTTACTCCGTTGAATTTAAAATATATTTATTTTAAAGACTTCCACTGTGTATGATTTTAAAGGAATGATTTTTTTGCATGATATAAATACATATAAAGTAATAGCAAGAAAGAGAGTTTAACGTTTTGGGGCATTACAATTAGACTCGTATGTAAACTTTGTGATGTAGGTAATGGATAACTTACTAAAGAATTAGATGATAAGAACAATTGATAGCGCAGTTGAAGAGAAATTCTCAGGAGCGAAACTAAAGCGTTGTCAAAGTGAAGTTGACCAGTGGATAATGAGTATTAAAGGAAAGATGAATTTTAATAACCAGTCATAAAATTTTTCATTCAAAGTTATGTTTATTATTGTTTGAATTTAAGTAAAAATATTTTTATAAATGATTATATTTATTTAAATTATAAGTTTTACTACATTTGATTTTAAATGAGTTTTCGTTGAGACTTCCGTTGCATGGTTTTTAAAAAGGTACGAAATGTTATTTAATAAACGCTGAGTTATACTAAGCTTAGATTTCAAAAGAAACTTATTTTAAAAAATTCCGCTATATATGATTTAAACACGATTTTTATATACTTCAAATTTTTTTTAAAAAAAGAGACAAAATAGCAAGAAAAATGTTTTAATGTCTTAGGGCATTACACTAAGTCATTTAACTGATTGTTGTAGCATCTTTTAGCAATTATAGTAAAACGTAGGAAATTGATTACCAGTCAATTCTTTTATTGAACCTCTCAAATGTTTATTTACGTTTTATTTTAATTGTTCAACACTCACTTCAACATTCCAATCGATTTTTATTTGGTTTTACTTAGATATAAATTGCATTAAACATGTCATTATGAAATCGATACTCTACTTACTATTTATTACTTTATTCATGTGCACTTGCGTAAAGTTATTTTTGCACAAACTGCTTCCCATAGATGTCCATAGAAATACCCTATTTACTTGATTCCAAATAATGCACAGTTTTCCATTGAGCGGAATGGGAGCAGCGACATGATAATTACCCAAATAAATCTTGCTATCTAAGTGTTTAATCCATATATCCAAATGACTTTTTAATCCCTTTTAAGTTTGGATAATTTTAAGAGAATAATATTATGTGACCTTAGGCAATTGATTTCCATCTTCGTCACCGAATTAATCAACTAATGAAAAAGAAAAGACAATGTGATGTCACAAAAAAGTGGGTGGATTTAAATGCCTCTAAAAATTTGCTTCTATTATTATTATATCCATGATAATTATGTAATATAATTATCATTCAAATCAAAGGCATCACATATACGAAAGATGCCCCACTTGTGGATAAGTAACTTTCATTTAAAGATTTCAAATAAAGTTAAAAAGGGCATGGGAATTGGATGGATTGGAACATGGGTCCAAACTAGACTCTTACCATTTTGTATTTTCGTTTTGAATTCATGCCACTCCGTGACTCCAATATAAAATTTTCCATTTATGGAAACAAAGAAAGCTTGTAAAAACTCAAAAAAATTCCTAATACAGTAAATATAAAAAATGCAATAAAACAAAGGGATGTTAGTCTACTTTTACATTCTAGTCTTACAACTATGACATGCCACTTAGAATATAAATGTGTAGCGCATAAAAGAGGGAAATACTCACGCAACATGTCATAAAAGAAAGTAAGTTGTCTTATTTTCGTACCTGTGGTTGCTTATCCCTCCTTCGCGGGTACTAATCTCCACCTAATCTTGAAATTAAAATGTAATCTTCAAGTTGCCCACGCAGATAATGCATTTTCTATACTTCTTCATCATCCATCATTTCGCAATCTATTCTACACAGGTCAGGTTGCTTAGATTTCATTCACGTAAATGCCCAAGATTTCACTACATTACCTCATTTTACTCTTGAAATGAAGTCCGCGCCAAGATTTCCGAGAAGCTTCATTGACAAGCTGCAATATCATCATATAGCACCTCCATTGCACAAGCTAACCAAATCCAGCAGGGTTGAATATAGAACCTCCAGAGACAAATAACCAAGAAATTTCCTATATTCACACGGACCATCTGAAATATCCATGTGAATTTTTTGGTCTTCTGCAAAACAGTCGTCCATCACCAACCACCATGAAATGCATCCTTGAGTGTCTTCCGGGTCTACATGAGCCACAAGAATGAGTACTTCGCCTCGGTCCAGCTCAATAGACAAACATAGAAAGTCTCGATTCGCTTTAATTCCCAACATGAGAGCTTCACTTTGAAGCCAAAGAAGAACTTGACTTGCAACCTATTAATCAAAGCACTGAATCACGTTTTTGATGAAACAATATAACGGCCCATATATTTGTATAATAAACAAAGAATGATGTCCTCAACTAGGATTGATGAAGAGTAATATACAAACTGAGAAAAGTAGCACATCTACAATTACAATTACTTGACAAAACCATGGCTAATTAAAACAAGAGGTTGAAGTTCATATGAAATATACCTGCTGCAGAACTATCACAGGTAGATCAGCCAAATCACAGTCATATCTGTTAATGGAACAAACTTCCCTAGAATTCGTTTTGAATACTCCAACAACATTGGGAGGACCTTCCCCTTCTACATTAATAGAATCATCACTGATAACCACCTTAGTCCGAAAATGAGACTTAATGGAATGGCAGCGATCTGATGTATGAGTTTGGCAGCCTGCATGTAGAATGGATTGAGGAACCTCTGTGACCAGTGTCCATGAAGATATCCGAGAATGCCACGTGGGATGAGAAATAAACTGAACATATGGTAGCTTCCAAGCCTGGAAATATAGAAAGAAAAACATTATTGAGGAATAGGTCTAGAAACATCAAGTGAAAAATTGTAATTTTTCCCTATCAAGAAATTAGAGCTTTACCACATTTTCCAGCACCATAAGAACTTTGTTTGAAAAAATTCTATGTGACAAAGACAAGCAAAAATGACCAAGCAGACCAGACCCATCTTTTGAAGACTTATCAGATGGCCTAGTAGAAGAAGAAATGGGTCTGTCATTGGTGTTTACAAATACATGCTCATGAAAAATCTGTTGCAAATATATCTCACAGCTAATACGACTGGGAAACCCCATCTTCTTCTCAAGTGATTGACTTTTCTCCGGCAACTTAATTCCATCAAGTGTGTCAAGAGGTAAAATGGCATCGTCCAAATTTTGAATGTTTGCAGCCTCAGATGTTTGATCATCTTGACTTGATGAAACAAGTGATATAAACACAGAGGTACCTTGACCTATACTTAATTGCAAGTAGTTTTCTTGCATTCCAGTCACATTGACTCCACTAGATGGGTAAGCCTCACGATTCACCAAATTGAACACCTGGAAGAAACAAAAAGGCCATAGAAAAACCAATAAGAGAATAAATGTAAAACACATAGAAAAGGCACAAAAAAAGGAACTACCAGGCCATCAAATATAGTCTGATGAACTTTTCGGAGAAGTGAGTGAATTTCTTTAATACACTCATTATCACTTGCGAATGCACTCTTATGTTCCCTCAAACAGTAAGATTTGACTTCACCAGGTTCCAAGGGATTATCTTCTCCGCGTGCACTAAGAAAGCCTAATTGAAGGGAGTGACATGAATTTGGAGCTAAATTTATTGTCAACATGCCAGCTGCGTCATGGTCAAGATGAATGGGAGATAAAGAAGATTGTCGAAACATAGCTGTTGGGTCATTCATTGTCTTGTCAAACAGATCAATGGTGAAAGCTTCACTTCCAGGAGGCAAGGCAGCCATACGCTGCCGTTTGACTTTCCAGTTTTGCTGCAATCTATGCACTTGTCATTACTAGATAGATAAGAAGTTGAAATAAATAAGCTCATAAGCCTAAAACCAAAATGGTTTACAAAAGATTTTATCATTTGACACGAGAAAAATTAGCACAACCTGACAACAGTAGGACAAATATTTCAAGTGGTTAATTACATAACGAACTCAATACGTGTACATGATATGCCTTCTATCTATCAAAAAATTACTCTGTAGGTGATTAGATGTTATTAGATGATGTTAGTATATCGACTATGTTCGGTTAGCATTTAAATAAGACACTGCTGATAGAGGATAATGAATCTTTTGAAAAGGTAATACAATTCCCATTTAATTTAATAAAACAACGTAACAAAATTACAAAACAATACAGCCGATCGAGAAATCTACTAATTCTCCGCTTAGAATATTTTTTCTCCAAAATATTGATCTGTTCCCATGGCTACAATCTTTCTTTTAAATAAAGAGCATCTAAAGAATACTAAAAGACATAATTAAAATATTATCTAGGTGATGTGAAATGAGACTATTCAATTATTTATCAAAGTTCAAAGAATATTATGAAGATCAAGCATAAGTGGAAGATCAAGAGAATAATTGATTATACTAATTTGAATCCATCAAAAGATATCAAATCAAATATCAAAGAAAGAAGATTTGGGGTCAAATCCTCAAAAATCCGGAGAGGATGATGCAAATTTGAATTTAATCAAAAGCTATCAAGCCAAAGATCAAGGAAACTTTTTAAATCGACCGAAAATCGCAACCAAAAGATATTGAAGAAAGAGAAAGATTTTATCTCTTAAGATAGTATTTAAAAAAAGATTAACTTATCTAGGAGATCTAGATCTACTTATCTAGGAAATTTAGATCTACTTATCTAAGAGATCTAGATCCACTTATTTAGGTTTTTTTTATTTAGTTTTTTTGTTTAATTTATCTTTGTAAAAGGCTATATAAAGCCACCTAAATTTATGTTTTAAACGGTTGTTGAATTTTGATAAAAGAAAGCATTTGCTTTTCGGGAATTGGAGAGATCATTTTCTTCCTTTGGTGAGTGATATCCAAAAACCCTTTGGTGCTTAATATCCAAAGTCTCTTTCATGTGAGTTATAATACGAAAGAAAATTTGCAGCCGCGTCCTTATCCAAGGAGGTGAGCAACGTTGCGTTCATCCATCACGTGCGGTGCGTTTCCGTGCCCACATCATCTAGTATCAGAGCTAAACATATCCTTACACAACCTTTTTCCTCATGATGACTTGAAGAGCATCCAAAGCGAGACAAAATCCACGATGGCTGAACCTTCAACATCTAACTCCAACGAAGATTTGTGGGAACTCGTTCTCTCACTACAACGAGATATTGTTCAACTAAAGATTAATCAAAACCGACAATTGGCTAATCATCCTTCGGTGTAGAATACATCACAAGAGATGAGGTTAGAGAAGAGTCATTACTATGTTTGGAGCCTCAATTAGAAGAGGAAAATTGCCAAGAAGAGCAAGTACCCGATATGATAGACGACCAAGTTGACTTCGTTGCCACAACAACAAAAACGGAGCAACCTGTCCATATTTCATGCTCCAACATGAAAAAGGTGTGTCCTTTAATCAAAGATGAAGAAAGTTACACAAATTTGTCTTCTATGGATTGTAAAGAAAGTTTGAGTTGGAACGAAAAGGTAGATATCAAGGTACATCAAACTCAACTTGATTGTTCTTATGAAAGTTTCACTAACATATTATTGTGTGATATGATGAGTACAAGCCGCCTATTCTTAGAAATACCAAGGTTTGATGACAAGTGGCGTATACATGACAAGTCTTCAAATTTGGGCTCGATTATGGAATATAGTTACACAAGATATGATTCGAGGTCGAATCCTTTTCAACCCCGGGAGAATGATGTGAAATGGGACTATTCAATTATTTATCAAAGTTCAAAGAATATTATGAAGATCAAGCATAAGTGGAAGATCAAGAGAATAACTGATTATGCCAATTTGAATCCATCAAAAGATATCATATCAAAGATCAAAGAAAGAAGATTTGGGGTCAAATCCTCAAAAACCAGGAGAGGATGATGCAAATTTGAATTCAATCAAAAGCTATCAAGCCAAAGATCAAGGAAACTTTTTAAATCGACCGAAAACCGCAACCAAAAGATATTGAAGAAAGAGAAAGATTTTATCTCTTAAGATAGTATTTAAAAAAAGATTCACTTATCTAGAAGATCTAGATCCACTTATCTAGGAAATCTAGATCTACTTATCTAGGAGATCTAAATCCACTTATTTAGGTTATTTTTTTTATTTAGTTTTTTTGTTTAATTTATCTTTGTAAAAGGTTATATAAAGCCACCTAATTTTATGTTTTAAACGGTTGTTGAATTTTGATAAAAGAAAGCTTTTGCTTTTCGGGAATTTGAGAGATCATTTTCTTCCTTTGGTGAGTGATATCCAAAGACCCTTTGGTGCATAATATCCAAAGTCCCTTTCGTGTGAGTTATATCACGAAAGAAAATTTGCAGCCGCATCCTTATCCAAGGAAGTGAGAAGCGTTGCATTTATCCATCACGTGCGGTGCGTTTCCGTGCCCACATCACTAGGAATATTAAAAATCATTAAAATGTACTAAAATAAGTGTACTTTATTGGCACTCTATCATTACTAACGCTCAATGAGCACCTTGTCTTCAAGGTGCTTATTATTGTATTATTCTCTTTTTATTCCTTCAATTCATCGTCGAATAAATGTTTGAAAAGTTTGCTACATCGTTGGTCTTGAGTTTTGTTAAAAAATTTATTACTGCGATAACTTATGTGCCAAATACTCAAGTAATGTTGCTGCAAAAAACTTGATTAAAAAAAGATAAGCATGTTGGATGAAGTTGTATTGATTTGGACGGATGGAAAGACAACTTGGCCCAAAAGGTTGGATATTCCATCCAACCTTAATTTTTTGTGGTGCACCCTTGAAAAAAGTTTCAGATGCCTCATTTCTTCCCTGACTTGCTCATGAACGTCGACAAAAGAAGCTACCACCATCTTGGATCGGTGCCGACCTTATTTTGTTGTGCACCCTTGAAAAAAATTTTAGCCGCCTCCTTTCTTCCTTGACTTGCTCATGAACACCGACAAAAGAAGCTACCACCACCTTGGATCGGCACCGACCATCCTTCACCAAGCCATCCACTGTCTAGTTATCAGTTATTGCAAACTCGAATCCGTTGATCTTCCTTACGCTCAACCCTTCTCTGTCATTCTCTCGACTTTTTTTCCACCAATTGTCAATGATGGTCGGATAGGAATGGGTTCCAACGCTGCCACTTTGCCCGGCAAGCTCAAAACTCCTTCCAATTCTGACACTGCCCCTTTTCCCGGCGAGCTCGGCGTTCCTTTCAATTATGATTCTCTTTCATCAATCTTCTGCTTACTCATACCCACAGTCTCTTAGATTCCTCCTTCTTGTTGAGATGCAAAGAGAAACTATTTTCTCCAAGATTGAAGCCATAACTGCCCTCAATGCTCTCATCTTGTGAGAAATTTCCTCACAAAACAATTTCTTTTTTGACCAAAGCTCCACACTGATTTGGCCAACTTCCTCACGAATTTGACCCAATCTATGCTCTGATACCATTGATACAGACCTCATATATTTTAATAAAACAACATAACGAAATTACAAAACAATGCAGATGTTTGAGAGGTTGCTAGCTCTGCCCTTAGAATATTTTTTCTCAAAATATCGATCATCTCTCATGCTACAATCTTTCCTTTAAATAAATAATACCTAAAATACTAAAAAACATAATTAAAGTATTAACTAAAAATCCTAAAAAAATAATTAAAATAAATACAATACAATAAATGCATTTCATTAGAACTCTATCAGAAGGTTTTTGGAGAAAGTCGAGCATATGAAATGCATGTCAATTATTTTCCTTTACTTGTAAGACCCTAAGAAAATTGCATTTAATTCCTTAGTTCTATTATTTTCTGTGTGCTAGGCTTAATATGGTGATCTTATAAGATAACATGAATATTCACCAAAAGAGTAAATCAAAGGCTAGACATTTATATCATAATATGAAAATAAATTCTGATAAATAAATGCATGAGTAAAAGATTATTATAGAAGAAGACTAACTCACCTAATCAAACCACCGTAAAATCTTGCTGCTCGAGCAACCTGCTGTTCCAGAGCTGTGGCAGATTGCTTAAAATATTTACTGAGATGCTGGAATATATCAAGCAAATTTAACAACGCAGTCACTAAAAACAATCATGAATGAGTACCCGAACTTGAAAAGGCAGTCAATTTATTAAGCAAATCTTGTTCATTACAATCATCTTGATTGCACTATTCGCTCCTTAAGAGCAAACTCATGTAAAAAATTAGCTAGTGAGAGCAATACAGTATATTCATAAAGCAGAGAAAAATTGATAGGAGTGATTGAGTACCCGAAAACATTGTAGTTTGGTAGCAGCTGATACAGAAAGATCAGCTAGAACTTCATTAGGTAATGGTTTTGGCCTCGTCATGCTAGCCACAGTTACTGCATTGTTACTGTCCACCTATAAATAGATTGAAAAAATTTACTGTTTTAGTTAGAGAACCATCACTCCAGCATAAAAACTACACAATAACTAAACATTTCTTTGAATTCATCACACAAAGAACAACAAAACCATCAGGAGGCACTGAAACACTATGGTTATTAGTATTGCTGTTAACTTTGCACTTCATAAGTTGGCGAGCCTCTAAATGAAACCTAAGACCATCCCATTGCAACTTTGACAACTCACATCATTTCAAACAAAGCAGGGTACCCAATTGTCCCAAACAGTTTCTCTTACGCTTACATAAGCCAAAAAGGGTCAATACTCAAAATGAATGTTCTAATTTTGGATATCACAATTTTTCTCGTTTCTCCTACAACACTACAAAAAGAGATAGCCTAGAATCTGACATATAGAAATTTCAATGCAAGATTACTATGGATGAACTTGTGCACGAAAAAGAAGGATACCTCATAACAAATCATAATACAAGTGACAATTTTCATTTTTTTAGCCAACGGTGTACATATTAAAAAACATTATACTACATGCACAAAGTAAGATGTTCAAAAAGAAGATTATGAATCTCCTCACTGTTTTAATGAGGTCTATAACGACGGAAAGCTCTTGATGAGCTAGCCGCAAGTTTTCCACCATGCTCTGCCATGGCCATGGTGTTGAGTTCTCCTTCAAGCTTTTCTTCTGTTTCTTTTTATCATCTTTATCCATGGTCAATGCAAAGTCGATGCGGCGAACAAGTGACAACCGCTTCTCATCATAGCCTACATCCCTATTATAAGAACCAAAATGTGATTAACTTACTGAGAAAATGCATTGAGGATACACTAATCAAACCCTCACTGAACAACAATAATAATACATGTAAAATTAGCAGAAAACAGGTGCACATTCTGTCGTTAGTAACTAATACCAATGGAAAATGAGAAATGAAATGCACCGACGAACTCTTTCCGGTTTTAGTTCGTTTTCTGGATAAGAAAACGAGAACGAACGAACTAAAACGAAAACGAACAACAAAAAAAAACGAAAACGGAATCAGAATTGAAGACCTAGATTAAAGAAATGAAGGCAAAAATCATACAGCGGGAATCGTTCGATTCCATTTTCTTCAATAGAATCCAATCGCTTCATCGGAAGCTTGTCCAGAGACACTTCCAAATCTCCGTCCATGTCTGGCTCGCCAAAAGCTTCCCAAGAAAAAACAAAAGGTTGCCCTAAGTTGAAAATCGAAGCAATAAAGAGTTACGAGGATGAACGACTTGAGAAGATACTTTCCGAAATTTGAGGATCCAGCCAAGGGTAAGAAAAGCGGACATTTCTGATGGGCTCAGAGGTCATTTTAAAGAACAGTATATTGTGACAATCTTTTAAAAGAATTTGTACAGTAATAAATACATAAAGCCACACAGCCGTGTCTAGAAAATTTTTCTACACCCGACTCGGTTGGTGTTGGCCGTTGGGTTTGATCTGAGCCTTGTTTCATGTAAGCAGACCGCTCTGTCAGCTTTGTCTGATAGGCCATGACAAGGGCAGCCGGTTGGAAGCTAACATTTTTGGCCTAGTTAAAATATAAAAGGGCAAAATTTCTGAGAAGAACACTGCATCGTTCTACCATTATCGAGCATTAGAAAGCCCTCCAGTGGTTAATGACAAGAAAATTATTGTACTTTATGATTAATGACAAATCAACTATTAACATATTTTCATTAACAACTTAACCACTGAACTATAAAAAATAGACGCCAAAAATATCATTGTCACGTTTGCCGTTAAACATTTAAATTTTGTTCCATGGCAAAACACTACACGTTCCTCCACGAAACGTCGGTGATAAATATGAAGTTGCTTGTTTGTTGGTCATTCACGGAACGTCATACATTCCTCCGCGAAACGTTGATGTTCTGCAACGGAATGACATACTTTCCGCGAAGGAACGTCATTACAAATTTTCCTCTTGTTTGTTGTTCCCCCCTTGCAAAACGTCGTCATACTTTCCACCGCGGAACATCAAAATTCCTGGGCAGAACGTCATACATTATTCGCCTTATATAAATTCACACTATATTCATTGTGATTTCCTTAGCGATTTTCTCAACGATTATCGAACCTTAGAGTTTTCTGAGAGCTAAAGTGTACCGCATCCAAACGAAAGTTGAAGCATTAGTAATTGTTGAACATCAATGGCGTCTGGGAGTGTTCAGGAATCTGTTAATTGTACATTTGAAGTGGAGCTCATGTCCATAGTATTGGCACATGATGTATGTGTATTTAGAGACGAAGGTGCTATAGTAGTGCATTTCATCTCGACAACTCTAGACGAGGAGGAGCTCCATTCATTATGTGAATCTAGCGACGAAGACATGAGCGATAGTAGGTCTCAACGACCATCACAAAAGAAGTGCATTTTTGTTGGTATATGTCTTAGCAAGAAGTATAGTTCTTTAAATCAAATTAGAGAAGAAATCGTGAATCATTCATTGAAAAATGAGTATGAGATAAAATTCACCCACAATGACTCTCATCGGTTGAGAGCTGCTTGCCAGGAAAGATACACGAGGCGAATGCATGCCTAAAAAATACAAGGTGAACTGATATTTCAAATAAAGAGTTGTAACGACATTCACACTTGCTCAAAAAAGATGGAAAGTCATCATACCTCTACCAAATGAATGACAACGCATTATTTGGACGGATTTAAAAATCAAGCCGACTAGGACCTTCCTTCCATAATTGAAATAGTCAGGAAAGATTTTAAAGTGAACATTACACTCAGCATTGCAAGAAAGACAAGAAATGCGGCCCAAAAAATGAACGAAGGGGATGACAATGAGCAATATAAGCTCATATTGTAATATCCCTGTAATACCCCGAATTTCTATATCAGAATTTAATAAGGTTAATTGAAAAGTATTTGGGGATTTTTGGATTTATTGGATAATTATTGAGGTATTACCATGGACGTAAACGATAGATTATAATTTATAAAAATTTATCGGATGATAATTAAGTATTTATTTGGAAGAGGTAATTTATTGAATAATTAATTCAGAATGGAAATATGTGAGAAAAAATATTAGAGAGTGATTAATTAAAGAATTAAAAGGATGATAAATTTGTGGGAATTAAAATAAAAGGAAATGTAATAAATGGAGGAGAGATGAGCTGGTTCGGTCTGGTTTGGGTAATTGGATTGGTTAGTTTGGTTTGGTTTTGTTTTAAAAAGAAAGAAGGAGAAGAAATGAATTTTGTGCCCTTGGTTTGCTGGAGAAAGAGGGAGACGAAAAGAGGGGGAGACCGAGAACGCGTGAGCGACAACGAGCGAGAGACGAACGCGAGGCTTTCTGCTTAGCGACGAGGTGAGCTCTGGCGTGGCAACGTCCTGGCAAGCGTTTGTAGGCGAAACGGAGCGGCGAGTTACGGCTAGGGCTTGGGATCGAAGCTTCTATCGGCGACGATCTCCGACATCAGGTAGAGGTAAGCCCAACCATTCTTCCTTATCCTTTGCATTCCATTAATCAGGCGATTGCAGGGAACGCTTGGAGCAGGCGATTTTGCGATGGAACAATGGGCAGGTTCGCGGTTCATGCTGGACCGGCCGAAGGCTTGGGTCTAGCTTACGATTGGGTTCGAATCGGCGATGACGAAACCGACGTGCAGCGTGAGGAAACACTCTGGAAAAGCTTATGGAGTGCTGTCGGTGGCACTGTGATGGACAGGTTGGAGGCAGGGGCTTCGAGCATGCAGATGGGGCTACACTCTGCCCTCTGGGAAGTGGCAGAGTGTTTGTCTTCTGGCTAGGGCTGGATAAAAAGGGCAGAGGAGTTTTGTGCGGGAGAGTTGTATGCTGAGTGTTCTGATTTTGGCCAAAGGTTGGAGCTTTGGAGTTGGATGTCGGCCGAGTGCTAGAGCTCCTAGCCTTAGGTGTTTTCTTACGGAGGCCAAGAAGGTGAGGTTTCCTTCATTTTTGGATTTCATGAGTCTGTAATGCTTGTGTATACAATCCTGGAGATTTGTATCCTGCTGTTTGGGTTTACATTCCTGATGATTTCTTTCTGTCGATTGGTTGGTAAATCTTTGGTTATTGATCAAGGGTTGGTTTCTACCGATAGTCAGGATGAGAAGATAATTGTTTTGGTTAGTCTGCATGTTATCAGATAGTAGAAAATAATGAAGAAATGTTAATTCTACAGATGATATTGATTCTGCTTTGGTGTTGAATTCTGGAATGTTGGAATATATTCTGTTGATGGATGATATAGCTGTTGTGGGTTTGATTCAGTGACTTACATATATATATATATCCTGTGATTGTCTTCCTCTGTAGGTTCCTTTAGTTGTGTTGAAATAGTTTTTGTAGTTGGATAAATATTTCGTAAGAATGATTAACTGTTTGAATGATCTGTTGGAACTAATATTAGTTAGAAATATGCCATGTCTATTGGATTTTGGGATTTGTATATAGAGGATTGTCTCTGCATGTCTAGCTTCAATGTTTTGCTTGGTAGTTAGATATATTATCTTGTTGGGTTTGTTGGTCACAGTGGGAAATTTGTGAATGGTTGATTGAAGATATTGATATGCCTCTATTGAATGAAATTATTAGATGGAATAAGTTGTTAACTATAAGTGAGTAATGTTAAGTTGGATTTGCTAAATGTTTTAATTATTAGAAATGTGAAAAAGGAATTATAACCTGTTATGTTGGAAGTTGATAAGCGTAGAAATATTGGAAGTGGTATGTTGCTGGATATAGATTTGGAAATGGATGAGAGGGTAATTATTAAGATATGTAGCGATTTAGGAAATGATTTTTAGTAAGTAACGAGGAATCAGAATATAAAAGACGTTGAGACTAATAAGTAGATTAAATAATTTTATTAATAAATGTTTTTAATTGTGAAGGTACTAAAAAGAAGAATATAACAATTAAGTGTGAGCGCTTTAAGCGGTCGAGGTAAGTGATATTCATGTGTTTTGGTCTTCGGGCCTTACATCGCAAGAATAGGATATGCACGTTTCGTTGCTTATAGTTTTTAAATGCATGTTTCGTTGTTTACAACTTTATTAGGAGATTATTGAGCATGTTTATACTATTTAATAGCACGTTTCGATGTTTTCTGTTTTAAATAGCATGTTTTGTTGTTTATTGTTTTTATAGCATATTCTATGAATCACACGTTGAATGTTATTTACACTTTCATACGAATTGTTGTATACATTCATGAGCATCCTGCATCATAGTTTTCAAAAGTTAGGAAAATGGTTTCCATGCATGATTTTGAAAAGAGAACAGAATGAATATTAAATGATAATGATAAAGTTTTAAGTAAAGAAAGGATAATGGATATGTTGAGGGTTTGGCACGGAACTCATAAATAAAGGCTTGGTGAACATTGTCCCCATGGTTAGAGGCTTTGGGTGGATTTGTCCCCCAATGGTTGAGTTGCGTTCCAATGGTAACCAGTTGAGGCTTTGGCATGTAACTCATAAATAGAGGCTTGATGGACATGGTCCCCATGGTTAGAGGCTTTTGGTGGATTTGCCCCCCAATAATTGAGTTACATCCCAATGTTAGACTGTCAAGGTTTTGGTGTTGAACTCAAACTCATAAATAGAGGCCTGGTGGACATGGTCCCTATGGTTAGAGGCTTTGGGTGGATTAGTCCCCCATTGGTTGATATTTGAGTTGAATACTAAAGGCAAAACAATAAAGTTAAGATCAAGAAGATGGTAAAAGAAAAAGAAAAGAAAAGGCAGAACAGTAAAGTAAAGTTAAGATACAGAAGCACAAACGAGAATAAAAACAGAAATAGAAAGAAAGTACGTCAACGTGAAAAGATAAAAGATAAAAAGAAAAAAAAAAGAAAAGATAAACTGCACACATATTTAAAATGGCACAGCATGTGCATGTAGCATATTAGGTATTATCACTTACTGAGCATTAGGATCATAGTTTATGACTTGTGATGTAAGTACGCTCGAGATTAGAAGAATAAATTAAGGAGCAGTTGATGAAGAATTTGCACGAATGGATCTTGTGGCTGTTCGGGCTAAGAGAGTAAATGGAAATGATTTATAAAAGTTTTGTGAATTAATATTCTTAAATGTTTTATTTTAATTCTGTTGTGTTTCATAAAAGAATTTATTATTTATATTTTTAGAAAAAGAATTATTCCGCTACTAAAATGTTTTAAATGACTATTATTAGAAAATGATTTTAAGTAAGGAATTTAACACTCGATTTTAAAATAAAGTATCACCCTGATTTTATAAAAGAAAAAATTTAAAATTTAAATCGATTTTTAAAAGACAAATGAAAACCGGGTCGTTACAATCCCAATTTCCCGTAATGGAATTTAGTAAGGATAATTGAGAAATTAATTGAGTGTAGTAGGATTATTTAGATAATTATCTAAGATTTTTCAATGAAATTATTAGAAGTGGCTAAGCATGGATTTATGTTAAAATGGAGTAAGTTATAAATTGTTGAGGAATTGGTTAAGGATTTATGGGGAATAAATTAAAAGGGAATATAATAAACAAAGGGGAGAGGAAATGTGGCGTCGTTTGAGTTATGACAAATGTCCCTCAAGGGAAAATGAACGTCCGTTATTGAAATTGGAAAGCAGGGTACGTCGTTTGTTAAGAATAAGTAGAAAGCAGCATCGTTTTGATGCAAGGGACGTCCTTTATGGGCAAGGACGTCTGAAATAGAAATAAAGGGACCAGTATTAAATTTAAGTGGGACGGCGTCGTTTGGAACAAAAGGAAGAAATGTTTATTGAGGAACGGACATCCCACATTGAGGAACAGACATCCCTCCTAGCGAAGAATGGATGACAGATGCAAATAATGGACGATAGATGTGAATAACGGACGTTGGATAAGAAACATCAGACGAATTACAGACCGTTAGATGAAGCCTAAGAGATATCGGACGAAATGTAGACCGTAAGATTTATATGAGGACGTCCAACGCGGAGAGAAGGAAGGGCCACGTGCTTGGCATGCGGGGATCTAATGGAAAAGAATGCGTAAGGATGACCATCAGATGAGGAAAGCAAACGAAGTAGGACCATAGGATTCTCGACGAGGGACATCCCTTATGGAAAATGGACGTCCTTCATAGCAAATTACATGTAAAAAATATTACATTGAACCCTTTGAATAAAATTGGACATCCCTTTATGGGAAGTGGTTGTTATTCACGTTTAAATCCTGGAGCGGCAAATCGTGGCGGCTACGAAATCCTTCAAAATGGAATCTGCTCCATTCCAACTGGTTCTCAGCTTTCCTTCAGCGAACGTTTCAGCATTTCGATTTCAAAATCTTCCTTAAACGATAAATTGGTATATGTGGCATTTGGATGTGGTGCCACCTAGGAGTTGTTGGTGAAACTCAAGAGCGCTGAATCGTCTAAAGGAGATTTCTCTCCTTAATAAAATGAAGACAAAAGTAAAAGCGAGAATATTCAGTGTTTCTATATAGAGAAGAGAGAGAGAGAGAGAGAGAGAGAGAGAGAGAGAGAGCAAAGGAGAAAGGGAGAAAGACACCGAGAACGTGAAGAAGAGAAGGAAAGGTCACTGCTTTGGGTGTGGAGGGAAACGTTTGGCTGTAAGCATTTGTCAAGTGAGGTAAGAAATAGGGTGTAGTTGGCCAGTAGAGGCCCTACATCACGGGACTTTGTTTGTTATTGAATTGTGGAATGATCTGTTACTGCCATTCTTGGTTGAATTGATAAATTGGATCACATATGAATCAGAATTACTTACTATGAGGAATTGTTCTGCTGTTATTAAGTTGTTGAATGAATTGTCATTACTACTCTGTTGGATTGATAAACTGAATCACATATGAATTTGAAAGTCTGGTTGTTGTTAAATATTGTGTCTGTTACTAGTTGTGAAACATGGTTCTACCAAAATTTAGTTGATCATAGCTCCTGTTAATTAGAGTTTGATGGAGAAACAGGAAAATGCCTAGTTAGTTGTTGTTTACCATGAGGTTTGGATAATGATGAATTGCTCTTGGTTTTGCCCTATCTATGATAAAATGCTCTCTGGATCCTACAGTAGTCTCTATTAAACTGCTCTTGGTTAATTAGCATGTTAATTACTCTTTGTTAATAAAAGCATAGCTTGATTTGATAGTCATCATATTATATTATTCACTGTCTTATTTTCTATCGTTCATTGACAAGGTGTTACCAAGTAAGAGTAAGCTACTTTGGTTTGATCATGAAGTGTTATCATTGACAAAATGTTGTGTTTCCTCTTTGTGTAATATATATTGTTGTGAACTATACACATTCATGCATCATAATTAGGGATTATGAAAATGTTGACGTAAGTATGCCATGTTAATAAATGAATAAATAGATGTAAATAGGTGTGTGGGGGTTCGAGAAAAAAGGTGACGGTCCATCGGTGGTGACACCCCTAATGGATGTATCTCCTTGCGAGTGACGGTTAAGCCACATGAACCATAGGATGTATCCTTTCTCTTGTACTAGAAACCCCCTTGCTTGCACAACATAGGAGATTTGTGACAGTCATTGTAACGACCCGGATTTTCATAAATCGTTAAAATGTGTAAAAATTTGAAATTTCTTTCTTTTTAAAACAAAACGTATCAGAGTGCATCTAATCGAATCGCTACTGATTCTTTATTTAAACTCATTATGAAAACCAATTGATAAAATGTGCGGAAGCGTTATAATAAAACCATTTATGTAAAACATTGCGGAAGCGTAATTAAAATTATTTAAGAATGAATTACTAAACTATTGAAATACTACGTTAATCGAAAATTAAACACTCTTCATTTACAATTTACGAAACTTAATTACATCTCAACTGACTATCTTTTACCCTCTTTATGCCTGGCTAGCCATGAGCATTCCTCGCACGTGCAAAACCATCACCCGCTGCCTTTATTGTCTGATTATCATCTTTCGCTATTTCTTCCTAGTCCGTGCATTCCACATAGCATAATGGTGTCTACATCTACACCACAAGCAACCTAAAAGGCTTAATAAGGAAAAAGAGGAAATGCAACATAAATGTCACTCTTTAGTCCTTTTTGTTAAGCCCTTCATTTCGTTATTACTATTTCCTATTATTCGTTCATTCTTTCGTTGGGGTAGCCTCCTATGGGCACCTTTCTGCCAGACTACAACTAACCTCCTTTGGGCATACTGCTGCCAAGCTAGTCACTAGTCTCCTATGGGCACCTTGCTGCCAGACTACAACAAATCTCCTTTGGGCATACTGCTGCCAGATTAGTCACTAGTCTCCTGTGGGAAAACTAGCGGCCAGGTTAAACTAGCCTATTGGGGGCAACTAGCTGCCAGACTAGACCCATCGTCCTATTATCCTACCATTCGTTCTTACATTTTCCTCACTCATGCGTGCGTCCTATTCTTTCTATTAACATGGTGCATGAACATACATTCTTAGTCTATCATGATGCATGATGCTTCTAATATAACATTAACAGAAATGGAAGTGCATTTATAAAAGAAGTAACTGAATAGCAGGAATTGAAACGCAATACAATAAAGACTACCAATAATGGAACAAAGCACAACAGAAAACATTCATAATATTAATTACAGGAATTAACATGCTAATTATCTTAGTTAACTTCCTAGTCATTTACATGATCCTTACATTTATCATTCCCAGTGATTATTCTACTTAATTATCCTAGGCGATTAGTATGCTCATGAGTTGATTTCATGCTTTTATTCTACTTAACTAGTCATGCTTTGGTTTAACTAATCATGCTTTGGTTAATCGGGAATTAACATGCTAAAGACACAAAGTCGTAATTGAGATCGTAAGCAATACCAAGAAGACAATATCAAAACAATTACAAAACATTCATTCACTTAGTCATTGAACCCTTAACTCATTCACGTTTACTTCATTTTCTTTTCATCCTCTTTATCATTCTGTTCTTTAGAAAAGTAAAACATCGATCATGTATTTGAAGTGCGCATTGAATGAAAGTGAAAGCGCATATGAAGAAAGATAAATAATACTTGCATTGAAAGTAAAGCAGCATTGAATCGAAACAGTGAATGCATACAAGTACGTCAAACATGCAAGGAATTCATTAAATCTAACATGCTTAGTAATTAAACATACTCACTAATTAATCCTAGATAATTAACATACTTGCTAATTATGATTAACATGCTCGCTAGTATTCACGTTCAGTTAATTAGCCTAGTTAATTAACATGCTAACATTATTAATTATCATTAAGTTATTAGCCAGCTTGCATGCTTAGATTACAGGATTAGTTAAATTATCCTAAACGTGTTTGCTAGATTAATTAACATACTCAGTTAATTATTTTTAACATGTTGCTTAATGTTAATTAATTAACGTGCTATTGCTAACGTATTCAAGGATTGAGTATTACTTACAACTAGTTAATTAGTCATACATGCAAACTAGTAAATTAGGCTTGTCATGACCTAGTCGATTTAACATGCTAACTAAAATAAACATATTAACTATGATTTACATACTAATTATTTAACATGCTTAACTAGTAATCACGTTTAGTTAAATTAACCTAGTTAACTAACATGCTACCAATTCAACATGCTAATTACACACTACGATTTACTAGTCAATTTACATGCTCAACAAGTAATTATCAGAATTAACATGCTTATCGAAGTAATTACCAACTATGAATCGAACCTCTAACAAACATGCTTACGTAAGCTAATTACCCCAGTTAAATAAATTATTGGTTAGGTTGAACATGCTTGGCTTCATTTTTTAATAACTAAGTAAGTGATTAAACTAATTAATCGACGTACTCACACCAAACCACAGGTAAGAAAATAAACAATAGTTGTAAAGGAAAATTTCGGTTCGTTCATGCTTATCTCATCCTCACCCATTTCTCTCTTCACTTTCTCATTCTCTATTTCTCATCATAACTAACAATATCCATCATAACTAACAATACCACTTAGCAGTAAAAGAAATCACACAAATTAACAAAGAATCGCAAAACATTCTAACTCTCCAGAGCATTAGCAACATTAGCAAGGCAATAACATACTAACAAAACATACAACTAGCAATAAACTTCACTAACATTAAGCTAACATGCATTTAACTAATATTAAGCTAACATCAACACTAACTCACCCACCCATACTTGTGGTGTAGGGCCTCAATGGCCAAAACAACCCAAATCCTTTACCTCAATCCTTTATTGCGTGTTAGCACTCAACCGCTATCCTTTGTCTCTTTGATACCTTCATAATTAAAACATTCATCATTAATAATCTAACTTATTACTTTCATTCTCTTTTCGCATTCCAAATTGTACAATCTCTAACAACTAAACCAAACAATAACTAACATTAGGTTATATACAGATCAAGCCTTTTGTATCAAATTTACATCCCTTCAAAGTCTTAAAATCATCAAACCGGACGACACAACATACATTCCAACTTGACAGAGTGTAATCCAACTCAACACTACCTGAGAACATAGAATCGTCACTAAGCAGTAATGAATTATCCAAAGAATAGTTTAACCAACCCATTCCTCTAGTAGCATGAAAAATCAGAAATAATAAGAACAATCTCCCACAATTATAACCCAACAGAGAACACAATCCGTGTCTAAGCATAACGTCCAGTAATATGCAGCCAATAATAATCAAATTACAGGACATAATTTCTCAACCAAACTGATCAGTGGGAAGCATATTTAAACAAGGAGAAGGCCATTACCTGTTCTGGCACCCGAAGCTAGAACAGAGTTCCACCCTTCGGCCAACAACCTCCTTCCAATTCCAGAGAACTCATTGCACACTCCTCTCTGCCACTTTTCTCTAAACACTTCATTAGTCCAGTCCTCCAATTTCTGCCAACCAGCAATTCACCAACTAAATCATTCGTCAAGAACGCTAATCCATCAAATTGCAAACCAACACAAGCAAGAAAGACAGCGTTACCTAAGAAATACCGAGAACAACCAACCCTAGCTTCTGTAAACCGACCTAACGCTGGAACTCGTAGCTTCATCGTCGCCACACCATTCATCGTCGCTGAATGTCGTCAGAAAAAGACACAACATGACCCGACGTTGAAATCACAAGCCGGCAGAAGCTCCGATTTCAACCCGAGCCTTAGCTCGAAGATCGCGTCGCCCTGGAATAGATCGCCAGACGTCGAACGATGTCACAGGTTGCCGTCCCGAGCTTGCCCATATCGCCGTCATCGTCGTCTCCCGATCCCGCCTCTCACTCGCAGTCGATCTCTTCTCCCGATCATCGGCTCTCTCTCTTGGCCGAAGGAGCTCTCAGCTTTATCTCCCTCTCATTCTCTCTTTTCGTCTGTCTCCCTCACTCTATTTCAGTTTTGAAATCACAAAATGTCATTTGAAATCGCCCATCTCTAGCAAAATTCTCTCCCTCTCTTCACGATTTTCCCCATTTTTTGCAGCAGATTTCGGGCATCCTAGCCCTCCATATAATTTCAACTGGACTGGTTCAAGGAAATAATTGAACCAGTTCAACCTATATCCCCTTATTTTATTTTTTATAACTCTTTAATTTCCATTAATTATAAACTCTCAATTAATATTAAATATATTTATATGTCAAATATATATATCATATATAAATCGACTTAATTTTAATTCATGACTTATTTCAATGTTGATTAACAATTATTATAAATCTACTTTAAATTTCTTAATTTCATCAATTAGATATTAATTACCATCTGATAAATTTTCGTAATTAATAATCTATCGGTTACGTTCTTGGTAATACTTCGAAATTATTCAATAAATTTGAATATTCTCAAATTACGCTCCAATTATGTTTATTAAATTTCAATAAAAAGTCGGGGTGTTATAGTCATGGTGGTGACACCCCTAATGGATGTATCTCCTTGAGAGTGATGTTTAAGCCACATGACCATAGGATGTATCATTTCTCTATAATGAAATGTAAAAGAAGAAATAAGTTAAATTCTAAGACATAATGTATAGATACTCAATGAGCATGATTATTGTAATTCATTTTATTTCTTGTTGAATGTTAGGCTCCTTGTTTTACCCATGATATAGGTATGTATGAGAAAAGGAGAACAGTTTATGGGCAGTTGATAAAGGATTTGCATGCACGGATCTTGTGGCTGGTTAGGCCAAAGAGTTTAAAGAAAGAAATGATTTGTAAAGAATTTTGTAAAGGGTTTGTAAAATATTGGTATTTCTTTAATACTTTGTTTTAATTATATTCTTCTGCGTTTCATAAAAGATTTTTAAGAAAATTTTTTTTATTATTGTCTTTTAATTAATTTTCGAAAGAAAAGTCTTCCGCTGTTTTTGGTAAAGGAAAAGAAAAATTTTAAATTTTTACATGTTTTCAAATGTATGAAAAATTAGGTCGTTATACATATGGTCATATGGCAAGGAGATTCGGAGGTCTAATCCTGGAAATTCGCTGCGTGTTCTGCAAGAGAGGGTTGATCTTTCTCACATTCCAACATTTAAAATGATGTACATGTATTTGGCTGCATATAAGATGGAGTTGTTGAACTGTGGTAGATCGGTAATTTGTTTGGATGGTTGCCAATTGAAGAGATCGACTCTAGGCCAGCAGCTCAATATTGTCACTATCAACGGGAACGATGTGATTTATTCAATTGATGTAGCAGGGATACTTGGAGCTGGATTTTGGAATTGTTGCTCGACGATCTAAATACCCCTTCTGGCAATAGGTGGACAATCATTTCTGACTGAAAAAAGGTACGGTTGATTGCTTTTGCCATATATGTTTATGTTATGTATTGTGTAAAAATGTTTGATTCAGACTGTTAATTTTTGTAGGGGCTGGTGCTAGTTGTCAAAGAGTTTGCAGGGTTAGCGGAGCATCATTTTTGCATTCGACAACTGTATGCAAATTTTCAAAAATAATTTAAAAGCAGATTGTTCAAGGATACAATGTGGGGCGCTTCTACAGCCACAACATCACAACACTTTGAGAGAGAAATAAGGAAACTATTTTGCTTGACCTGTCAGCCCACATATATGTACGAGGAATAGATGCGAGATTCTGGGCCAAACATGTCTTCAGCTCCATCCCAAAGTACGACATAAGCCTGAACAACTTAAGTGAGTCTTTCAACGCCTGCATCCTACTAGCGCGAGACAAACCGATTCTCAGTATGTTTGAGATTATAAGAAACGACATCATGTGTAGGATCTTTAAGAAACACAAACACATGGTGCAGTTGACTGACCTTTTGTGTCCGCAAATCAAGAATCAGCTTGCTAGACTACAACTTGCAGGTCGAAATTAGAGTCTTGTTTTTTCAGGCGCTGCCCAGTTTGAGGTGAGCAACAGTAACGAACAGTACGCTGTCAATATGGGAGTTGATTGGCATCTCGTGTGTCCAAGCAATCTTGTGTATGCAATTTATGAAGAGATCTCTTGAGAATTGTGCATGAGTGCTACCACCAAGAAACATACATGAGCATGTACTCCCACTTTGTCCACCCTGTCAGTGGACAAATCATGTGACCTATGACAGACCTTGTCCCAATTATGCCACAACCATTTAAGGGACATTCCGGAAGGCCGTGAAAATAAAGAATAAGGGATGTTGATGAAGCCCCAAGCCAGACAATGTTGCCCAGGAGACATCTCAACATGACATGTGGCCGGTGTGGGGGCATGAGGCACAATTCCTGCATGTGTCAAGGTGGAGTCCAAGAGTCAAATGCATGTGGCAGCCGCAGGTCTAGAGACAGAGGCGGCAGAGGCATGAGAGGAATCTCACAGGACACATTTATGGGTTTCACAGTTCCCGACGTAGTCCTCAAGACAGTTCTCGACATAATTCTTGAAACGAAAGAGTATGATATGTAAGGTTCACAAATACAAACAAACACAAATGTGGACCTTAACCTTAATTAGATATATAAAATGAAAAATCGTCATGCCTCTTAAAACTAGTGGAGTACTCAATCACATTGATGGATCCTTTGAGATTGATAGAGCGAAATATATATTAAATGAGATTTGTTCCAAGAGAAAGTGGTTGAAATCAAATTACACGTTCAAGTATGTTCTTTTTCACTTTCTCTTAGAACGAATCTCATTTAATATATGTTTTGCTCCATCAATCTCAAAAGATCCATCAATGTGATTGAGTACTCCACTGGTTTTAAGAGGCATGGCGTTTGTAATGCACATATATGTTATATGGTTGTAATGGAATTGATAATTTGGTCTGCGTCTATAATGCACATGTACATTATATGGTTATAATAGAATTGATAATTTGGTTTGCGTCTGCAATGCACATGTACATCATATGGTTGTAATATAATTAATAATTTGGTTTGCTTCTTCAATGCATATGACTGAGGATGGGGCGGAGTCATCGGCTGCAGAATATCATCCTCCATGTGCTGTAGAGGCGATGATAGAGGTTGTTCCTCTGAGGGGGCTGGAGGCTATACAACTGAGGAGGTCGTACGAATTAGGGGCTGGAGCCTGGGAAACTTTAGCTAGATTCTTCGAGGTGGGCTTGGATGGTGTCTTGCATACCCATACCCTTTCAACTCTAGAGATCCCCATGCGGTCCACTTTCAATTTGTTGTAGACATCAATGGCCTTCTCTTCAATTCTAGGCTCCTCATTCGAGACCGGTATCGCATAATGCTCAACAATCCTCTGAATGAGCCAATTAAATAAAAGACTCTTGGCATAGTTGTTGAGGACCTCGTACATATGATTTAAAATCATATAGTTGATGCTCACTTTCTTTCGATTGAACACCTTCTCAAGCATATAGAGATTCATGTAGCTAACATGGTCTCGATGTCCATCCCGAGGCAAAATGGTGTGCGTTATGATGGTGTGGATCACTTGGGCTTTGGTGTTCAAGTATTAGACTTTGATTTCTTGAATGCTGCACTCGATATCACAGTGCAATTTTTTAAGCACTATTAGATCTTTTCCTCGTCTGACGAAAGCTGGCTCCCGAGACACGCAGTAATATTGCTTGTTTGGTTCCCCCGTTGAACATCCAAGCAGCAAGTTAATATCCTTGGGAGTTATTCTCAACTCCCATCCAAACATGTAAGTCCATACTTCTAATGGTTGGGTGGACAATTCCAAATTGGCATAAAACAATTTCACAATCCGTTCATAGAAACTTCCACCCAACCTACACAAACTAGCTAAGTCAGCCCCCTCAACAAATTCTTCTATTTTCAATTCAGCCAATAACTCAAAATCTACTCTTCTAGATACAATAATTGAATAATGTTTAATTCATATCAATCATTCGCTTCGGCAGACCTGAAGAGTGAAGAGTGGAACCTGTCTGTAAAAGGGGCTTGTGTAACAGGGGCAACCATGGGTGCTCTAACTTCAACTGCGGGTGCTCCAATTTCAATCGATGATGCTCCACCTTCAACCGCAGGTGCTCCACCTTCAACCGCGAAAGGTACATTGCAGTGAAACTAACCGACAATGAAATTTGTTGCAAGTCGTCTGCGTTCATGGGCCTATTGGCCTAATAGGCATTAGGTTGTTTGTTTAGATGATGACGGTATTATTTGTATAATTAAGTTATTTAATTTGTATTTGTTGATGTTTGTAAATACGTTTTTATTATTCATTGGAAATACCATTAATACGAGTATTATTGCCTACTAACGTATTTACCTAAGTTCATCTAGCTTATAGTATGATCATTGAGATTTAGAGAATTCAAGAAAATAAAAAATGGATGAAGAGGGCCACTAAAGGTGCAAGGAGGTCGACCAAATTTCTGGAAATCTGAAGAAGCGGTAGACCAGTTTGAAAATGGTCGACTAACCAAAATGACAGATTGCCCGAGTTTTCAACTTGCTAAAGAAGCACTTGACTAGTGAAGAAATAGTCGACCGTAACATTGAATAGATTGCTCATTATTTCTGCGATCGATCAGTCGGTTGAGCAAGAAATAGGAATTGTGAAGAAACGGTCGACCGGAATGCTAAAATGGTCGACCACCCAAGTGGAGCTCACAACGGTAACATTCCAACGGTCGGGAGGTGGTCGACCAAAATGGAGGTGGTCGACCGGTTTCATAGTTTCTATATATAAAAGATACTCTGAAGCTCAAACTAACCAAGTGAGAATCGAAGCGAATCTCTGCCAAATTTTATACTTGATTACAAGTTAATCATAGAGTGTCAAACCAAGTTCTCTCATCCTAAAACTAGAGAGTTTACATTTGGAGATCTTAGGTCATTTGTTTGTAATTTTTGTTTTACATTTCTATTGTACTCAAACGGTGAAAGTCTAGATTGACGCCCGTGAAGATCAATCTAGAGGGTGACGCCTTGAGAAAAGTTTGTAAATGTTTGATTGACACCCGTGAAGTCAATTATTACCAATCGGGGAGGTTGGTTAATTAAGAATCTCCAAGTCAGAAACTTGGAGCGCAGACGTATGCCGGGGTTGCCGAAGCACGTAAACATACTCATTTGCACTTTTTATCCCTTAAACTCTTTATTATTATTATTATTTGTATGTTTTATATGTGATAAATCATTTAGGGATTAGAGTTAATTAAATCACACAAAAAAGTTTAGACCGCCTACTTCACCCTCCCCCTCCCCCCTCACCTCTAAAGGAGCATATCGGTCGTACAGGGCCGAGTTCATTTCTGCCTGAGACTGCGGCTTAGATTGCAACAGAGCAATCTTACTATTGAGAGTCAATTTCTTTGTCCTAAAATCCATTGAAATGGATGAAACAGTGAGGAAATTCACTCTGAGAGTATGAAGGTTCGCCAAGGAAATCGGGGTTCGCTGAGGAATCGATGAACTCACCGAATCTTTGAACGTCCATTACATATACTAGGGCATCGGAACGCAGAATGATGTATGATGTTCCACGGTAGAAAGTTGTCATTCTGCGGCGAAAAGTTGTAAATTTTAATTAATATTGACATTCTACAGCAGAACGTTACACTATTCCCTGCAGAACTTTAGTGCTAAAACTTTCTTATTTAGCATTGACGTTCTGCGGAGAAACATGTAGCATTCCGCCGCAAAACGAAATTTAAATGTTTAACGGCAAACGTGACAGCAATGTTTGTGACGTCTGTTTTTCATAGTTCAGTGGTTAAGTTGTTAGCAAAAATACTTTAGTAGTGGACTTGTTATTGACCACACAATTCAATGATTGATTTGTTAATTTACGAATAAGTTATTATAATTGAGAGTAATCGAAAGATTGTCTTGAATGAGTGATGATTTACTTAGGTAGTTATAAGTCTTAAATCTATATATAAGTTGTGTAAATTTATCTGAGCTGATAAGTTCATCATGAGACAAATTATTTAAGTTATAAGTCTTAAATAATATTCCATAAGTTTTTTAAATAATTCAAGAAGACGAAGAAGCAGAAGATATATCTCTTGCAGAGAGGAGAGCCAAGGAATTAAAAGATATCTTATCTTATTTAGAAGTTGCAATTTGAAAGACTAAATGAGTTACTTTATTTCATTCAAAATATTAAAGAAGGAAGCTTGCAGCAAATTAGAGAGAAATCACGCCTATGAGATGAAGATTTCAATCTAAAGAAAGAGACTCTAAAACGTTACAATGGAAATAAAGTTCATACAAAATTTTCAAACAAAACCAACCCAAAATTAGCCTCATCCATTCTTAGTACTAATAACAATTGAGTTGATCCAATTCATAAGCTCCAAGATATTTTGCTATGATATTTTTGATTCTTACCTCAAATATTTTAATAAAAACATAGTTAACCTATTTTGATGACAATCTCGTTGAAGTGGAAGATTAAATGATTAAAACTCGGAGTGATGAGTCCTACCACTCTGCTCTAGTTTACACCTAAAACATGCATTTATGAAATGCGTGATCACAATTCCTTCTCCCCCAGTGAGAATGCACTCAATCATGAGAACAGGTTAACTTAGAAGCCTGCCTTAACCTTCCCTAGTGAAGTGCCAAACAAATGTTCCAATTCATACTGTCTTCCTTTCAAGCTATCATAGCCTCTTTAATATTGCAAAACAAGGCTCCTCAGAAATTGCCAAAACATTAACTATTTAAGTAGTAGCCTGTCACATAATTTGGGATATGGCCATTGGCCCAATTTAAGAACAAAACTCCATTTAGCATTAGCCAGAAAGAAATGAAGGAGATCTTCAATTTCAAGCTTCCAACTGTAGATTCATGAAACATTTTGGCTGTTCCTTAAAATTAATGGGCAGTTAATAGCACCATATATATTTCAGAAAATCCTTCTCAGAGTAGAACAGAGAAGTGACAATTATGGTTTTGGTGTTACCTTCCCTGCTGACTGGCAACAAAGAAGTCCTCTTCGCTACCAAAGTCATTATCTTCAGTATCTTTTCCATCTACACAAATAGTATTGTGTGACAGACTTTGCTCAGAGCTACCATCGTTGCTTGTAGCGAGTCGAGAGTCTACTGCATTACCCTCACTACTTTTTTCTGAGCTGGAACTGACATCGTGTAGAGAGGAAGCACGAATGTGTGTTACAACAGGACGGAACTTAACTGGTATGCTTCTAGTAATATCCTGTCAGAAAACCCAAAGGAGATTGCAGATTACTGCATTTCAAATTGCTTGATAGTAAACTGAATATAGAACAAATACAATAGAACAGATGCCCAAAATTATAAATCTTCAGTGAATCATGTGATTTGTGCATCATGATGCGTTAATTACTTATCTATAAATTTAACTCAAACTGGCATATAAGTTCTTACCATGTGCCTCAAAGCCATATCAAGGGATGTCTTAGAAAGTGTTCTTCCAAAGCCTGAGCTGTCAGTAGTTCTTGGAGCTGAATTACCAAGGTTTGATTGATGATCATCTCTCTCTGGAGGTGCAAGCTTCCTCATGTTTACCACTCTTTCAACCATTTTTGATCCAATAAGCACAGGATTTACTTCATCATCGTCAGTGGGACGAGATCTTTGCATAGTTGGGAATAATTTCCCACCGCAATAAGAATTTCCATTAGAAGGCAGTCGTCGAAAAGGGGACGATAATTGCCGCCGCGGATTTCCATTTGACCTACCGTTAAGAGATGATGATGTTGCATTTGGTTCTCGAGGTTCCTTTGAGTATGAAGCTGGCCTTTCTGCCAAAGTTATCTTTACATTTGGAACAGAGTCATTTGAGAGACCACGTATCTCAGTGTGTTTGAATGGCGGGACTTTTACAGTTGGAGAACTACCCCGCAATGGCCCTGAATTACATGACAATGTAGTACGAGATTTTGAAGCTGATGAAGTTCGGCGAGAATGGCCAGAGAGGTCAGAACAATCTATGACAGTGGAGGGAACCCCAGTTGGCATTCCGGATCTGGATGTTAATTTGGAAGCTGATGAGGGCCTTGCAGTCGGTGTAGAAGACCTAGCAGCAACTTTTGTAGGAGTTGATGATCTTGTGAGTGGAGCCACGGATTTAGCAGAAGGGAAGTTGGTCTGTGAGGTTGGAGATGCAGGTCTCGAAGGTTTTGTTGTCTTACCTAATGTAGGCGTTGCAGTTCTCAAGACAGCAGATCTTGCTCCTCCAGATAACGAGGGCTTTCTGGTTGCTTTGGGATGGTTCAATATTTCAGATTGTATAGAAGTAGGCTTTGATGCCATAGTGCTCTTTGAAGCAGGTTCCGCTTGAATGTTAATAACCTGCATATCAAGAACCTAACCAAATGGATATACACAGTTTAGGGTTGGATGGGAACGGATCAGATTTGCATTAAAGATCAAGGATATGTATTTGCTAACGATTGAGTCGTTAATACAATTCACCAAGGAAATCATCACATTCAGGAGACTAGATGAAAAAGATCGCATGGTTCATGCTCAGTAAAAAGTAGAAATTGAGGTCTTACTTCTTACCTTAAGTTTGAGGGCAGTCGGATGAATACTAGGCATGTCATTCTTGCTGGTTTCATTTTTCTGAGATTTCACCTCCATGGAAGGAATGAGTGGGGTGCCTGGAGGAGTTAGAAGCCTGAGATATAGAAGAGATCTTCATCAGTGCTCAATAGAACTACAAAAAATATGAATTACCAATTTCTGCTCATGGAACCCAAAATTCGCGTTTAAATATGACAATATTTAAAATATCTTCCGTCAAGCATTATATCCTTGTCAAAGCAGTACATAAGTCATACGTGCTTACTTAACAGCATATTCGATTCACCACAATGTAGAAATTTACCAGTTATAATCAGATTTTTCTTTTTCTGAATTCAAGAATTCATCCGAAGGTTGTGTAGACTTTATCTTTGATATCGAAGAACTCTGAAAATTACCGGAATCTGTGCAGGAAAATGGATAGATTAGTGATGCAATATCAACGATAGATTCAGTATCTGAAAGAATGAAAACTGAGAAAATTAGAAAACCACAACGAACCTGGACGAAGATGAAGATCTTTAGACTCCTTATGAAGGAGCACATTAT
Source organism: Begonia loranthoides (assembly GCA_022433065.1). Classification (NCBI taxonomy): domain Eukaryota; kingdom Viridiplantae; phylum Streptophyta; class Magnoliopsida; order Cucurbitales; family Begoniaceae; genus Begonia; species Begonia loranthoides. The sequence goes on from CM039468.1 coordinate 51,418,175, forward strand.
CGCAACTCTTATCCTCGGCGCTCCGCATCTCGAGGAAAAACTTGAGCTGTTCTTCCTCAATCATCACCATCCCGAAGCTCCTTTCTCGTTCACAGTGCTTGCAGCAGAGTTGCTCGCTTCTTAGTTCTGAAACCGAGGCATTAGAGGCTAATAAACTGAATGTAGGATCAAGTTAAGCGTTTTTCATCAATAAAAAACGCATCTAGAGCGATGGACGGAGATCCGACGCTAGAATTGCGTCACCAAAAATTACAGCGAACAGCAACTAGAGCCACAACACATAGATCAATCGTACGGAGAACGGTATAAAATTAAACTGCAAGTATCATTTTCATTTCAATCTAAGAAAAAAAAAATTCTAGCCGGAAAACCAAATGTCATTTCAAGCAATAATCTCTAACACCAAAAAATTAGAGAAAGGAGACCATGGCATGAAGAAGAGGGAGCAATAGCAATCATTTTGAGCAGAAAATAGTAATCTTTGGTTGGACGAGGATGCACAAAACAACAGATAGACCGCCGAGCATAGGAGATTTTCACTTTTCACCATACCAGAGGTTTGACAGATTTCCTTTGAGAAAAGCTAGAAATGGCAGCTCTTCCTCTGCCTGTTCGTCTTCCCCATCCCATGCTGGATTAACACAGATTTTTAAAAAACTTAACAGAAGCAGCAAAAGGTTGGATTAATTACGAAAATGCCAGCTTCGCATTCTCTGCATTTGTTTATCCGTCTCAACAAAAATCAAGACCGTCCATATTTTCCATTCCCATAAATATCCGAATTATTTAAAATATTAGATTAACTACTCACACATTAGCTCATTTAAATTCCTATGCTATGTTATGTGAAGCCGTCAGAGTTTTTCAGTAAAATAATTAAATCTAAAAACGCTAGTTATTTTGAAGGAGAGTATTTTAATAATTCAAACAGAAGGCTCGACAACCGAGGGCTCCGAAGCATTCAAAAACGTAATCGAACGGCTAGTGTTAGACTTTATAATTTGAATTAGTGTCTCGGGGGAACGGGGGCCTCGTAAATCGCGTGGTTTAAATTGGGAGTTCGTACAATGGCCCACACATGCGATTCAAATAGTTTATAAGAAAATGACAAATATCCTTTATTAAACTATTTTTTTTAAACAAATTAATCACTTAACTATAAAAATATATCACTGTAAATATCATTGTTATGTTTATCGTTAAACATATTGACTTTAGTTCATGGCGGATTATCTACTGTTTCGCCGCAGATCATTTTTTTTGAAAATAACGTTATTATATTGATGCCCCGATCTGCAGCAGATTGACTACGATCCATGACAGATTGACTACTATCGGTCGCAAATCGTTGTGCATCATTCTGCGTGCCTCTGCCCTACTATATAAGACTCGACTGTGCACTCTGACGAGTTTACCGTGAACCATGAAATATTGGGCCACGCTTGGTGCAATGTTGAAGTAGAGCTTAACAACGATTTTCTAAAGCTTAAGATCTACGGTTTTCCTGTCGAGCAAGACGAAGTTGTCGATGTTCGTAAATTTGGGAGCTGGAAAGAGGTGAAAGAGTTGGAGGCTAGGTTTCGACCATTGTCGGTACAGTTACAAGACTTCGAGTGCTCTGAGGCGGTTGCATACAACGGAGCGCCTTAGAGCACTCAGAGTCCTGTAACTGTACCGATAATGGCCGAACTCTAGCCTCCAACTCTTTCACCTCTTTACAGCTCCCAAATTTAAGAACATCGAAAACTTCGTCTTGCCCGACAGAAAAATCGTAGTACTTAACCCTCAAAACATCGTCGTTGAGCTATACTCCAACATTGCACCAAGTATTGCCAAGGATATCGTGGTTGATCAACTCGCCGGACCGACCGTCGAGTCTTATATACTAGGGCACATACATAGAAAAACTCTCGAATACATCGGTTGAAGGTTGCCTGCGAATTGATAAATTGTGTCTATAATACACATATGCACAATATGGTTGTAATTGAATTGACAAATTGAGTCTGTAATGCACATATACACGATATAGTTGTAAAAAATTATGTTGATGTTTATATTTTGTTGTGTTTAGTTGGATAATATTTGTTTGGAAAATATCTGACTTGGATAATATATTGTTTCTGATAATGTAACAAAGGGGAATAGACTAAAAACAAGGGAAACTTGTAAAAATTTTAATTTTTTGAAAGAGAAATTGACTCATCAACAAACAATTTAAGCAACTTGTGTATAACACCCAAATATACAAGGCCTGGCAATTTTGTCTGTCTGTCGCGGAAAGTTGATATTCTGTCGCAGAAACACGTCGGTCTGCTACAAAATGTATGACATTCTGTGGCGAATGACAAGATTCCGCAGCAAAAAGTCAAATTTTCGCAGCGGAACGTCAATATGGTTGATCAAAAAGTACAAATTCAAAATTTCGTTCACATATTCAAAATGAAGTACAGATTCAAAATTTCATCATCAATTACAACCATATCGTCCATATCGTGCATTATAGAAGCAAACCACAATATCCACCTTGTATTCTTTGTTTCCCTAGCCTTTCGAGATGCCTCTACATTACAATTGTTGTTGAAGACAACAAACACAAATGTAGATTTTGATATTCCTTAATCAGAGAAGACAACACATAATCAAAATAACAATTAACTATGCGCAGAAACAAGATATCCATCATCTACAATAGTTTATTCGAGGTAGCCTATTGTAGATGATGGATATATGGTTTTGATGTATATTTAATTGTCACTTTGATTTTGCGTTGTCTTCTCTAATCAAGGAAGGTTAAGGTTCACATTTGTGTTTGTTTCTGATTGTGGACCTTGAGCATCATCCTCCTGTATAACACATTGCAAATAAAATTAGCATAGTTTAAAACGTAACACATGAAAACGTAAACACAACAATGTGTTCACTTGCGTCTCGAGAACTATGTCAGGAATTGTCTTGGGGATTGTCTCGGGGACTATATTGGGAGTTGTCTCGCGGGTTGTCTCAGAGATTTTGAAACCCATAAATGTGTCCTCAAACCTTCCTCTGCCGTCTTTGCCTCTAGACCAGTGGCCGCCACATGCATTGAAATTTGGGCCTTCACATGTGCGAGAATTGTACCCTCCACCCCCACACCGGCTACACGTCATGTTCAGATGTCTCCTGGGTGGCACTGTCTAGCTTGAGGCCTTGTCCACATCCCGTATTCTTCATTTTTACAGCCTTCCAGGACGTCTCTTAAATGGGGGTGGCGTAATTGGATCAAGATGCGTAGCTAGAGGCCATATTATTTGTCCGCTGACGGGGCAGACAAAGTGGGGGTACATCGCAATGTATGTTTCCTGGTGGTAGCACTCATGCACAAGGTCCTTGGGAGATCTCCTCATGAATTGCATACACGAGACTACATGGACACAAGGGATCCCAGTCAACTCCCACTGGTAACAGTTACAAGTACGCCTGTCCAAATCAACATGGTAATATTCGTTACTGTTGCTGACCTCAACTTGGGCAGCACCTGAAAACTAGGGACTTCAACTGCGACTTGCAAGTTGTAGTCTGGCAAGCCAATTCTTGACATGCGGACACAAAGGGTCCGTCGAGCTCGGCATCTTTTCATTTTTTTAACAATCCTTCCCATGATGCCCTTTCGTATGATCATAAACAAACTGAGAAACGGTTTGTCCTAAGCTTGTAACAGCCCATAACTTCTTTCCTTTGAAAACGTGTAAAAATTTAAAACTTTTGAAAACATCTTTCTTTATAAATACAGCAGAAGCCTTTTTGTTATAAAAATCATTTTTCTTAAAACCTTTTGGAAAATGTAGCGGAAGCATAAAACAAATCATTTAAAATACAATAAATAAACCTTTTACTTTATTTTTACAAAACTCTGTTCTTTTTAAATCCTTTAGCCTAGCCAGCCACAAGATCCACACGTGCAAATCTTTCATCAACTGCTCCTTAACCTGTGCTCTTGTATACCTATATCACAAGACATAAACTTATGAGTCTAACGCTCAGTAAATGATATAAATAAATATCTGAATGCACATGCTATGCCATTTTAAAATCCATATGCAATTTCTGTTTTTGTTTTCCTTTATCTTTTTAGTTTTAACCTCTTTTTTTTTTTCGTGCACCCGACGCCGATGCCCCCGGTATAGCAGCAATGGCATAGTCCAAAAGCCCACTAATCGTTGATCGGCTCATCCAATGCACCTTACCTAACACCTCTGGTATAGCAGCAATGACATAATTTGAAAACTTGCTATTAATGACATAATCCGAATGTTAGTGGCCGTGCGCTCCAACGCTTAAACAATTTCACTAACCATTGGTCGGCCTGTCCCGACATAATCTAGGGACCCTAAAACTGGTATGTACAGCAAGGACATAATTCTTAGCTTAGCTAGTGGCAATGGCATAGTCTGAAAGCTCAACTAGCAGTCGTGCCCGCTTAAATGGCCTCACACCATACCATTGCCTTTACTGTACTTTGCTTTACCTTTTATCATTTAACATTCATTATTATCTGTTTCGCTTTCCATGGTAAAATGGATATTCCTAAAGCCTAAATGATGGTCATTCACTTTGGGTGATCAACTTTTCATGAACACTGTTCACTTAGTATGTGTGAGCATCCATTAAACCATCTCTAAAACCATGCATGTAAAACCATTTTCGTATCGTTTTGAAAACCATGATGCATGATGCTCGTGAATGCATACAATATCTCTCTCCTCTATATAGGCCTCAAAACATGCTTAATCTCATTATCATTGTCTTTAACTCAAAACTAATAAACATATCATTAAAAGAACCTATATATAATAAACACACATCATTAAACATCAATACAATCCTCAGAACATGATCACAACCTAACTTAATAATCTATGAAAGCAGTAAATAGTCAACATACAAATCCTAATTCTTGCTATGTAGGACATGAAGGCCAAAACACATGTGTATCACTTACCTCACTCTGTAACGCGTTCTGCACTTCAATTTATCCTTCACAATAAATAACGTTTATTCATCAATTTCATTTCCTCAACAACCATGCATTGAATTCCATTACTCATAACACGTAATAATTTCCATCATTTATACTTAATACATAGCATATCATACATAGCCTAATCTAACAGAATATTCCACCCAGTGCTATAGACAAATTACTAAACCAAATTCACTTATCTTCAACAATAATTCACAACAGAGAGCATATCTAAGCCTTAACAGAGCATAAGTCATCACAGACAATATTATTAACATCCTCACACTTTTATTTTCTACTTTTATTCCCATGAATTCCATAAAAATATGAAGGAATATCTTACCAGAAGACACCCGAGAATCTTCCCCTTCAACCTTTTTTTCTTCTTCTTTCTACTTCTCCTCTGCTCCACAATCTCTCTTTCTCCCTCTTCTGCTTCTATTTCTCAGCTCTTGGCATTCAGCTCTCTAGAGCATCACCCTCACAATTTCTCCTCTATCTGTTTCTAATTTTCTCGAAGTGTTCCTCACTCTCCCTGCTTCTTTCCTGTTCCTATCAACTGGTCCTTCATTCTGTCCATCAACCACTCCCACAGCTCATCTGCTGCCCATTTTCCTTCACCAGCCACTGCCTCTATCGCCCCTGTGATTCAACCGATGACTCCAAATGAAAAACCAAACTAACATAGTGTAATCCTACTGCAATACCTACCTCGACTTGGCGCTGAAAACTCCAACTCGCAGGAGCCCGATTCAATTGCTTTGCGGGTTCAGTTACCCCGAGCCTTAGCTGTAATACCCTGATTTCCCATACAGAATGAAGTAAAGATGATTGAAAAATTAATTGGGTATAATTAGATAATTATTGAGGATTTATTTTATGGAAATTAATTTGGGAAACCGAATTGAAAAAATTAAATCGAATCCATAATTATCATAAAGCAATATTCGGAATAAATCAGAAATTGGAATTGAGTTGAAAATAATTTAATTAAATAAAGGTGAAGATTTGTGAAAAATAAAAGAAAGGGGATTAGTTGGAATTAAAGATTTAAAAGGAAAATTGGATGGAATTAATGAGAGGTGAACCAGTTTGGTTCACGCTGGTTCGGTTCAGTTGGAGGTTAAGAAGTGGACCGGTCTTGTAATACGGATAATTATCGAGGTATTACCAATGACGTGTTTGGAGAGTTAAGTATAGGGGGATTTCCATTATGTTTTCCCCAAGTATGCGATGTGATTAAAGGATGGAGTAGTTGGGGCTTTACATTGCGTAATTATACATGTCAATTTATGACATGTATCTTTGGGAAAAGTGTTATGGGATAGGAGTTAGGTGAGAAAATGTGAGGAAAAGCTGTCCAGGGCATTTCAGGACGCCTGCGGACGAGTCATGTCGTCCGCAAATGCTTGAAGCGTTGTCCCGAGGACTTGGGATGACTTGGGACGAAATTTCATGTCCTAACTTCACTGTGCCGTGGAGTTGCAGACGTGGGGAAGCCTCATCCGCATCTAATCTGTCCAATTTTTGGACACTTTCGGACACCACAGACGATATGTATGGACGCCATATCGGGTCTGTAAGTCACCTGCGGACGATACAGACACGATGAGGACGCCATATCTCATCCGAAGAAATCATGTCTAACTTAGGATTTTAGCTTTGCAAATGAATGCGGACGAGACCTATGCGTCTACAATCGTCCGAAATAGCCCCAAACCTACGAATAAATTAGGGATAAAATGATGAAAACTCATCGTTTAGCCATTAATTCACCCATGGGAGACAACGAATGACCCCTTCCCCACCCTTTAGTGTAGGTGCCTGCCTCCCCCTGCCCGTAGCCACCTCCCTCTCCCTCTCCCTCTCCTATTGGTATGGGTGTCCCCTCCATCCCAGGTAGAGCTTTCCTTCCCTTGCCATTTTCTTCAGTCTTCACCATTGTTCTCCTTCCTACGTGAGAAGTTCTAGAGAGTGAGTGACAGTTGCGAGAAAGTGAGGGTCCGAGAGTGAGCATCTGAATGAGAGAGAGAAGTTGTGTGCTAAGTGTATGAGTTAAGTGTGTGAACATAAGTGAGCTGTGAGCCAAGGAGCTGGAAGTGGGTGAGCTACTAGAGCTGCTGTCGTCCGTGAGCTAGAGCTGGAGAGCTGTCCCTGTTAGTGTGTCTTTGTCGATGGTAAGACTTGGGTGTGTCTTGGCCATGTGGAGGCCCTACACCACAAGTGTGTGCATGTGTGGTAGAGTCTGTGTGTTTTCTATGCTTGGCTGTTCACGTAAAATCCTTGTTGATATTGCGTAGCTCTGTAGGTGATTTCCTTATTATTTGTGCTGTGACAAGTGATTTCCTTATTGTTTGTGCTGTGACTTGGATTTTTGCTGTGAGTCATTGTTGAGTTCCCTGCTATCAATCAACCCCTTGAGCATGCTATCTAAATTGAGTGATTATAACTAGTGTAATTAACTAGTATATTGAGCATCTTAACCCAATTGTTAGTTGTCAAGCATGTTAACTTAATCAATTTAGCTAATCTAAACAAGTTAATTAATATAAGCATGTTAATAAATTAAGTTATAAACTTCTCAAGCATGTTATCGTTCTTTAATGTATTGTTTTGAGATGCATGTTATCGTCGTGCGCTCTTATGTTCGTTATGGTTGTTATATGAACTCTCTTGTATGTTGTATGTACATTAGGGTAGTCTCATGCATCATAACGATAGAAACAATTAGGAACACCACCATGAGGTGGCCATATGCATTGAGTAAGGAAAAGAACCTATATTTCCCTTATCGAGATCACATGACCATCAACATAATTAAATTAGAAACTGATAGGCTACACTTTTCCCATAGGATTCCTCCAGTCCCCGCTCTATGTATGAGCTATATCTAAAATACGTAATTAAAATAGTTGTTTGGGGCAGACCTATTCCAAATAATTAGAGTGGCATATCATCTCGCATAAACCCATTTTCTTACTGGGCCTTTAGGCTCACATCTTACTTGTGGTGTAGGTACACGTACATGCAGAATCCTCGAGCATGAAGAAGTAGTTGATGAGGGATTTACACGAGTAAAGCTTGTGGCTGGCCAGACTATGAAAAATAAAGAGACAATTGAGTTGTAATTAAATTAAGTCTTCCAAAAGGTTTTCTAAATTATAATTATATGGTTAGTTTATTTCGTTAAATTATTTACGTTTCCGCAACGTTTTACTTCCGTAACATTTTACGGTATTTCTAACGACCCGGCTTACACTCTGATATTCTGTTAAAAAGGGTTTTTAACAAAAGCTCTGAATTTCTCGCATTTTCAAGGATTTACAAAAAATCGGGTCGTTACAGGTCTTGGCTGAAAGAGAAGGGGGAACTACAGACCATTTTGCTTCAGGCAAAAATTGGGGGAAAGAAAGAGAGGGAGGAACCGAGAGGGAAAGCGAAATTGAGGGAGTCGGGTGACGGGAGAGACGACGTGCGGCGCGGAGCTGGAGTTGGATGACGATGAGGAGGATGGTCTGGCGATCGTGCGGGCTGTTGGTCACGGTTTAGGGAGCGACGAATTTTCGGGGGCTAGGGCTCAGAAATGCCCATGTCGTGGGATTGGACGAATCATGTGCGCAAGCTACTGTATTCTCTGCGACTAACCGAGGTAAGCATTTCAGTTTAAGGAAATCTCTGTTGTTTCGATTGTGCAACTTGTGCTGCCGTGTTGTGGGCTGTAGAACGCTTGGACTACGAGGCGATTTCTTCCATGTGCAGTGAAGTGTCGGACCGAGGTAAACTCTTGGTTTAACTCTGTTGCTGGTGATTTATGATATTATAGATGCGAATTTGATTGATGAAGGAACAACAGAGGCGGAGATTGAAAATCAGTAGGGGGATTTTGGTCGGATTCCAGTCAGGCTTCGGTCGATGGCTTGCTGCCTGGTGGTTCTGTTGTGAACCTGGTTTGTGAATGAGTTCTGCCGACAGTTCTTCATCAAACAGTTTGGCGTATTCCCTAATTATTTCCTGCAATTATTCTGTGCTTTATGACCGCCACTGCTCTTTGTCGCCAAGACAATTGTGGATGTAAGGGGGAGAGGATGCGGGTCCTTCTGAGGAAGTTGGGAAATAAATTCTCTGTCTTTTGGTGTTGTCTTCGGCTAAGAAAGGATAAGAAGATGAGAGAGGCAGAGAGTTCTTTCTGGGGATGGATGATCGAGTGTGTCTTCTATAGAGAAATAGAGAGAGAGACTGTGAGAGCAGAAGGCCGAGAGGAGAAGCTCCTGCTCCTGGCCTCGGGTGTACTTCTTGGATGCTTCAGGTAATGGTTTCCTCCCCTGTTCTTGGATATGTTTGGTATGAATTATTGTTGTCATTTTTGCCCGATATATGTGATGGAGAAGTGATTAAATGGTGATTGTTATCGAAAATAAATATACATAGTTCAGTAACTGCCACGTGGACTTATGCTCTGTCTGTATTTTAGGTGTTGTTATTGGATGTGAAGAATGGATGTATACTCTGTTGCCTGAAGTTAGAAGTGAATTGTTCACTATTAGTTGTGCTTCTATATATATATATATATGCTTTGCTAAGTTGGTGTTAATGGATAATGAAATATTGTCTAGATCTGGTAATTATTATCGTGATGTATTGTCGAGAGTTCATTGTTGTGGTAAAGTTAGGGTATGTTATACAAAATGGTTAATACTCTCTGATCCCTGTTTGGATATTATTGTTGGTTCCACTTTGGTTATCTGCTATTGGAGGTTGATAGACATTGGTATTCCCTGCTTAAATATTGTCTTGCATCTTTATGTGCACGAGTTGTTAATTGGATAAACATGGATATTAGGAAGGGTTATGTTTCGTTTTAGGCATTAACGGATTACTAGAACTATTATGCAATTAAGCATAAGAAAAGACAATGAAATTAATAAGTTGTGATTATTAATAAGTAAATGTTATTGAATGGTTAAAGGTATTGAAAAGGAGAAGAAAGATAATGATTAAGTGTTAATACACGTTAAAGCCACGAGATAAGAATTGGGATTGAGTCTTGGCCAGTGGAGGCCCTATACCACAAGCAGTGTCTTTCTTTGATTTCTTTGTTAGCATTTCTATTATGCTGACTTATTTATTATGCTCATGCTCATCGCACGTTACTAATTTAATTACCAAGAATGTTTAGCATCCCGAGTGTAGATGTTGTTTCCTTTAATTATTAAGCATAATTATGATGTTAGTATTTCGTTATTATTTCCTTTAAATTGCCAAACACATTTTAGTGTATATTGCCATGTATAGCATGTTGTTAGAATTCTATGTCATGCGCTATTCCTAGTTCTCTATTTAGGATTATGCCATGTAAAATGCCTATGTTAGCTCTTCATTGTTTAGTTCATTAATTCTAATTAATTGATTCTCTGTCATATCGTCTTCTTGCTAATTATTGTGATATGTTGTTGTGATGATTGTTTCGTATTGACATGCATCATGATAATGGAAACAAGTAGGAATATCATGTTTGGGTAGTGTTCATATGTATTTATGTGAGGAAAAGTGAATGAAGTAAAAGTAATGTAAAAAGGGGAATTGGAGGTGGGAAGGTGGTTCGGATCCTAACCAAGTAGACTCAAGATTATACACTTCCCTCGGTGGGATGCGAGAGCCTGTTTACCCTAACGAGAGACTCAAGATTATACCCTTCCTTTATCGGGTCGCGAGAGCCTATCTACCCAAGGGTTAGATGCCGACTAGCGGCCACTCTCCCCAAGACAAATCCTCTAATGTCCTAGCTCAATGTATGAGTTGATGTTATATGTAACCGTGAGTAAAGAACAGTTTGGGTGGATTCTATTCTGAGATAATTAGTTACAGACATATATTGTTTTGCATCTCTTTTCTTGCTAGGCATTAGTTCACATTTGCTTTGTGGTATAGATTATTGTAATGACTTCAGTACCCTATGGAGGAACAATTGATGAAAGATATGCACGCGCGAATGTTGTGGCTGACTAGGCTGAAGAATATGAAAGAGAAAAAGATATTTTGTAAATAACATGTAACAACATGTTTAGCATTCATTTAATTAATTAATTATGCTTCCTCTACGTTTTTCAGAAAATAGTTTCATAATTATAGTTTTCTGCTGCTTATAACAATTGAAGTAACAAGATTAAGTAAAAATGGTTTTAACGGTTCGGTTTTATGAGAAGCACTCTGATTTCAATTTAAAAGAATTAACGAAGATTTAAGTTGTTTTATAAAATTTTTAAATTTAATGCATTTTAAAAATAAATAAAAATTCAGTCGTTACACTAGCCCTGCGGTCCGTCTTTCCCACTCCTCGCATCGTCATCCTCCGCTCGCCGGACAACGCCTTGCTTGTCACCAAGTTTTGTTCGAGCACGCACCCCCTTCTCTCCTGCGATCGTCTCCCCTATCGCCCCTAAGCACTCTCTCTCTTTGAAATTTTGGCCACGGGCCATTGTATTTGTAACACCCCGTTTCTGTTTTTCTAGCTTTGCAATGTAGTCAAGTTAAAATAAATAATTCGTGTCAAGACGAGTCAATTTGGACGAAATTTAAGTTGGAAAGTGTATCATCATATCGAAAATTAGATGTAAACTGGAATCTTATACTTGAATTTAGAATAAATATAATTTAAAGATTATAAATATATATATATATATATATATATATATAATCATGTATATGTATAGATATATTTAATTAAACTAAAAGAATTAAATAAATAAATAATACAAAAAAAAATTAAAATTTAAAAATAAACAACAAAGGACATTACTTGTCCTTTGTTGGGAATGCCCGAACGAAGAAAGCAGAGAGAGAAGAGAGCTCGGCCAACGATGGAGAAGCGACGCCGGGGAGCTCGACGGTGACGCGAAATGGCTGGCGACGGTGCTGGCAGCGATGTGCGGTGTTCCCGGTCTGTGCACCGATGAATTTCTTGCTGGAGCGTCGGTGAATGGCCAGATCTCACGGCCCTGTCCTGCGCGAAGTCTGCGACGGTGAGCCGCTCGGTTCCGTGGACACTCCGGGGATGATTCGTCGACATTCCGTAACAGCCAGTGGCCTTGACGATGGGTCGTTCGGTTGTTGTGCCAACGTGTCGTCTGGTGAGAGTCGATAGGTCGGTTCAGCTGATTTCAATTCAAAATTTCGAATTTAGGAGACTGCGAAATTGAGGGACGTGTGATCCGAGTTGGGTAGCCACGATCACAACCGCCCGCATACGATCCTCTTCTCAAGGGATCACCTCCTCCACGTTCGGTCTAAGCTCTGTCCTCATTGGTCATCACAGAATTTGAACGGTAAGCCACTATCTTCTTTAAATATCGTCTAAGAATGAGAGGAAATGGACCGTGTGAAGCTGGGAAGTGAAGGCGAGGGTGGAGTTGTTAGTCTATCAGTGTTTGCTCGAATCGGTCTTCATCATCCTAGGTAAGGATTGGGTTGGCCGAATAGGCCCTACACCCAAGTAACGTGTGCATGCGTGTATTGAATTGTGAAACTTATGTGTGATCTGCCATGATATTTTCTTTATAATCTTCTGCCCTTGTTAGACTTTGGTTGCTTAAGTTCAATGTTTAGATAGTTGCCCTCAAGATATTTTATGCATGTGTTGAATATTTTGTCAAGATTAACGAAAGGAAATAGTAAGAAGTATAGTAGATGATATGAGGAGATGATTTGGGATAATTGTGCAAGGATGAATTCAATTTAAAATTTGTGATTTCTATGTTGTTGTTTCTAAATATCTCCCTAAGGAAATTCATATTACAGTGTATGCATTAATTATTATTAGATTAGGTAGTAGAGGTTAGATTTGTATATTTATTTCCTTTTAAATATCAATGAATGTTAATAGAAGTAAAGGACATGCACTCATTATTAATTCCTATCATGTATGTTGTTGTGAAATCCCTGTCATATATGTTGCCGTAAATTAGAGTGTGTATTTGTTATTCTTTGGCAATTTATGCTACTGTCTTAATGGGAAAGGATCTGTTCTTCATTTGTTTGACATATATGTGGCTGTGAATTAATGGGAAAGAATCTGTTCTTCATTTGTTTGACATATATATGGCTGTGAATCAATGGGAAGACTCTGTTATTCATTTATTTTTTTATGCTGATCTGATTTAGCAAATAATAGGCAGAAAATTTTATTCATTATTGACATACATGCTGCAAGTATGATTACATGCTATTGTAAATTAATGGTTAACTGAGCATGATTTTGTTGGCATTTTAATGATATATATATACTACTGTAAATTAGTGAGAAAAGGGCATGAGATTGTTATTCCAATTTATGATAAAAGCTGCTTCGATTTGGTAAGTAGAAGGCATGACCAGGTTATTTGTTTTAATGATTTATGCTGAATTGATTTAATAAGTAAAAGGCAGGAAAATGTTATTCATTATTGACATTCACGCCGCTATGATTTAATGGGGATTAAAAACAAAACATGTGTCTGCTATTTAATTTTGTTGTACATGTTGCTATGTTTTGAGGGTTAAAGAATAGGTATTAATCATTTTGTCGTACCCTAGACGCTATAGTAATAGTGCTTTATATCCTTTGTTGTTAAAGATAGAAGATAATCATTATTTCAAGCCATGTTTTGGGAATTCAACACCTAAGATTGTTGTTTTAATTAAATAGAAATATTTGTTTTTATAGTACTATCTAGAAGCATGTCCACTACTCCACGTCGCCATTAGTAATTGTACTTGCTCGTTTCAGGTTCAGAATACGTTTTCCGTTTCCTTCAAAAATTGTTACTATTATTTAGTTCGTTAGGAAATATGCTTACGTTATTTTATGTGTTGCTAAAACTTTATGAATCATTCACTGGTCAGTTTGGGTTAATAGTGTAACTTCGTTATTAGTATGATTTCATTAACAGCTTGTTAGTTACTTTATCAGTGTTGATATGTTAGCATACTTAAATGTCGTCATTTAGTGATCATGAATTATTTTGTGTACTTAGACAATTATGCTTATTTTTAGTTAGTGTTAAAGTATCAGTGGATAGGTTGCTAAAACATTTATACCTTATCATTCTTATATACAAAATTATGTTAAATTTAGTGTAAATTCTTGAAAGTAGTTTTGTTGATAATCTTGTATGTGTGAGATGAATAGGGTGCACTTATACATTCATATAATAGAAATCAAGTAGGGGGTAACCCTCGGGGTGGTACTCACAAGCATAGTAAGGGAGAGTAAAATGATAAAGAAAATACCAAAGGAAAGGAAAGAAAAGAAAAGGGAGTTAGGAAGCGGATGGGTAGCGGTCCTAGTCTGACAATTAGGAAATGCCCCTACCATATCGGAAACGGGACCTAGTCGTTCATAGGAGGTTAGGTCTGACCCACTATACCATCCCATACGGGTCTTCTAATCTCCAGCTCGAAGTACGAGTAAAGAAAGAAAGAAATGAAAGAAAGAAAGAAAGAAAAGAAATGTAAATGAAAGAATTGGTTTGGGTGGCCCCCATTCCAAATGGATTAAAAGGAGAGACATTGCATTTTTGTTTTCCCCAATTCCTTACTGAGCCCAAAAAGCTTACATCCTTACTTGTGGTGTAGGTAATGAAGTAATCGTGACGGGAGTTAATGAGGAGGACATTCCGGTGGAGCCTGCGGCATATCCGGAGGAAACGCAAAGAGAGCAGTAGTAAGGTTACGGTACGCCAGTAAGGAAGAAAGACAAGTAATAAAAAGGGTTTAACGTCAAATGTAGTTTGTGGACGTTTATTTAACATTTTCTTGTTTAGTTGACTGGCATTTAAAGTTTTATTTGGATTTCATTACTATTTGAATTAAATACATTTTAAAATTCACGCTTCTGCAGTTTAAAATTAAATAGGGTTAAATTTTCTTTAAATTTAAACAAATTGTTTTGGAAAGTTAGTAACACTCGAATTATTGCACTCTGTATTTAAAAGTTTAAATATTTAAATGATATTTTCCTTAAAGTTGTCAATTGAGTTAGAAATTTAATGAGTTTTAAAATAAGTAGAAATTTGGGTCGTTACAATATTTTACCTCCCCTTTTTTCTTTTCAATCAAACCGGTTCAAGGATGAATAGGTTTAAACCCACATCTCCTCTCCCTTATTTAAATTCCCCTTTATCCTTTATTCCACTTTAATTTCATTTATTATATATATATAAATATGTGTGTGTGTACGCGTGCGTGCGTGCGTGTCAAATATACGCATTGTATATTAAGTCGACCCACTTCTAACTCTCGACTTATTCTGAATATCACTTGATAATACTTACGGATCCAATTTAAATTCTTTAACTTCCGTTTCCTAAATTAGTTTTCCAAAATCAAAAGATAATATATCTTTATTCTAAGTTTATCGTTGTAACACCCCGACTTTTTTAAATTGGATAATTATCGGGGTATTACCAAGGACGCAACCGTTATGTTATAATTTAAGAGAATTCATTAAAAATTTAATTGATAGAAATTAATTTAGGAAATAGAATTAAAAAATTTAAATTAGACCTCTAATAATCTTTAAACAATATTTGGAATAAGTCGGGAGTTAGAAATTGGGTCGATTAATATTCGATACGAATATTTAACACTTAAATATATTTTATATAAATTAATTAGGATTAAAAGGAAGAAATTAAAAGACAAATTAAGTGAAGAAAAGAGGGAGAGCTGAACTGGTTCAGCCAAACCGGTTCGGGCTGGCAGCTGGTCCGGTTCAAACATTTAAGTTGATGAAAGGGTGGAAGATTAGGTCATTTGGTGTTCTGAAGAAAGGAAATCGCGAGAGAGATAGAGAGACAAGGGAGAAGGCGCTGGTGAGCGGCGATCGATGACGATGACGGCGAGCTCAGGCTCGGGTGCATTGTCCGGCGTATGGTGAGTTACGGGATGCTGGTGGCGTTGCGGCTAGAGCTCGGGTTTTGCTTCGCGGGACGGATTGGCTGAACGCGGGACGAATTGGAGTTGCGATTTCTCTTTGCGATTGATCGAGGTAAGGATCTTGATTAATTGTGTTCTGTAATTTGATTCTTGATTAGGGATTCGGTGGACGGACTTCAGCTGCTCGTGATGGGCAGGGACGATGTGCAGGGAGGGCGACGGTTCAGACTCCGGTTCGCTGGGCTGTGGCTGGAACAGCTGTGGTTCGGTCCAAACCGACCCAACTCTGATTTTGCTCTGATGAAACACCAGTAGAACGTGTGTGGACGTGCGTGGTGTGGCACGTTGTACTTCTCTGGTGTGGATATACAAAGAAGAATCTGAGGGAGAGTTGGAGGCAGAGCTGGGAGCTCTAGGGGTTAGCCAAGAGCTTCTGTTGGTGAGCTTTCTTCTCTGTTGTTCCGTCTCTTAATTTTGTTTTGAATGTTAGTCCAATGTTGATGTTAGTTATTGTCTCGCTAAGGATTTTTGGATGAATTTATTTGTTGGAATCTGTTGGGTTTTTGCTTTTGACTCTGTAAATGGATTTTGCCTCTTATTGTTCGGTTGGCTGATGGTGAAGTATGCACATTGATTTCTATCATTTGAATAAGTGATTATGATTGGAAGTATGCTCTTTGTGGTTGAGTAGTTATTGTTCTGTCAATTTCATAAATGCTTAGTAAAAGGAAACGTTGGGTTGTGAGAAAACATTGAATCCTCTTGTTAATAAATAATGCTTATGAACTGAAGAAAATGGATGAAAGTTGGGATTTGTTGTGGGAGCCTCTGTTGATTATTGATTATTACCAGAGTACGAATATGTTGGATTTAGTGTGGTTGTGGATTTATACTTTGTTGTCGTTGTTGAAGTTTGTAAATGGTTATTGGAGGGATTGTTATTGATAAGTAAAATGTTTTTAATTATAAAGGTATTGAAAAAGAAAAAGAAGAATAGCGACTAAGTGCTAGTACACGATAAAGCTTTGAGATAAGGAATTGGGTATGTCGTGGCCATGTGGAGGCCCTACACCACAAGTAGTGTGTGTGTGTTGTGCTAGATGTATTGCTGTCAATTCCTTGCGAAATTTCTTTGATTTATATCTTGCTTTTGTGTTGTTTCATTTTCTGTACATATACTTATTATGAATGTTGAAATGGAATGCCTAATGATGAAATGAATGATGAATAGGAGATTTGTAGGATGATGTGATAAGTATGAATGTGTTATGAACTGCATAAGTTATGAATTCTATTTTTGTGAACTATTTTTAATTGCTATAAAATCTTTGTATTGCTTATTGTTTTCCTTGGTTCTAGTTAGGAGCGATCAATGCTCTAGATTTAATTAATATAGTTTTGTTTAGCATATTTCTTATTATATCGAATTGTCCAGCATGCTTCTAATCGTAATTGTTTAGTAAATTTCCGTATATGATTCAATTGACATGTTTACGTTCTGTTTTATTTGGATAAGCATGCATTGATAGTCTAGTTTAGTATTTTGCAATCTAGTTCTAATATGTTGTTGTTTCGTGGTACTTATTAGGAATTGTAGTTCTTTTTACGTTAATAGCAATGTGATGCGTTAATAGCAATGTGATGCATGAATGATGAATGGAAGCGTTAAGTTTGTAGGATAGAATGATGAAATGAAGTATGACATGATATGTACGTATAATCATTAATGAATAAAGACTTTAAATTTCGTTTTGTACAATTAGGTATATTCTCTGGCTGTAGCTTCCTGCATATCTACTTTGTTATTCGCTGTAGTTTCTTAATTGTCAATATTTGTTTCATTTCCGTAAATCAAGCATGTGAAGCTTAATTAGGCTAATGATTCTAGAAGCATGTTTAGCTGATTGTAATTCGTCGCATGTTACTTTATCATCTTATATTGTTTATTCGTTACTTTCAATTCAATATTGTAGTTATTCCTTGTGATGCTTTGTTGTACGCTTTCAATTCTCGTTATTTAATTTCTGTCATTTATTTTTCTTGTATGTGCAATTTAATTTAATGTACATTATAAGCATCATGCATCATGCATCATGCATCATGCTAGGTTGAGAATGTATGGTCATGCATCATGTTAATAGAAACAAGTAGGGAGTGCCCTCGAGGTGGTACTCACATGCACGAGTGAGGAAAATAAGATGAATGAACGAATGCTATGAATGATGATGAATGATGGGGGGTTGATGGGAGGATGGGTAGCCCGGATCTAGCCTACATAAGGTTAGAGATCGGTCAACTATTCTATCTAGTACGTGTTTCTTCAACTTCCAGCTCGATGTACGAGTTAGGAATGAACGAATGAATGAAACGTAATGAAAAGATTGGTTTAGGGTGGACCCAAACTAAAGAGAGGCATGTCATATGCATTTTCCCTTTCCTTACTAAGTCTTTTTAGACTTACAGTTACTTGTGATGTAGGTATACGTGAATGACAAAAAGAATGATGAACATAACATAAAGTAGTTGATGAAGAATTTACATGGGTTGAGCTTATGGTGGCCAGGCTACGAAGAGTGGAAATTGTAAATTCGTTAAGTTTCTTTCCAAAAAGGTGTTCTAAATTATAATTGTATGGTTTGTTTATTTTGTTAAAATCGTTTCGTTTCCACAATGTTTTAAAATAAATAATTTTAACGCTTCTGCATATTTTATCCAATAAACGATTTTTTTTTTATAACGAGTTTTTACGAACGGTTGGTAGCAGTCCGAATTAGGTGCACTATAACATGTTTATCTCAAAATTTAGCACATTTTTAAATGTATGAAAATCTGGGTCGTTACAATCGTGACCCAGAGATTCTGGTTATTACATTCCTCCATGCTTATATAAATTTCATCCTCGAAATTGAACTCAACCTAAGAGCTTCCTTTACTTAACACTTAATGTAACGACTCGGTGTTTTGTAAATCCTTTAAAATGCGTGAAAATTTGAACTTTTGTAAAACCGTTGAAATCTCTTTTAAAACGATATTAGAGTGCGACGCTAAACTGGACCGCTACTAACATTTTGTTAAACTCGTTATGAAAACCAAATTAATGAATTGCGGAATCGTTATAAAAAATCATTTATTTAAAGCATTGCGGAAGCGTAAATAATTAAACAAAAGAAACTAAGCAATTAAATTCAAAACAATAAAACTTAATTAAATTACAACCGTTCATTATTTTACTTGTTTAGCCTGGCCGGCCACGAACCCCCTCCATCACTGCTTATTTTTTTGTTATTATCTGCTTATTATTTGTTCGTCGTTTGTGCATACCAGTACTTACACCTACACCACAAGTAACTATAAGCCCAAAGGCTTAGTAAGGAAAAAGAGTTTGATGCAATTATGAAATGCCTCTTTTTTAGTCCTTGTTGGAATGGGGGTCACTCAAACTAATCTTTTCATTACGTCATTTGTTTGTTTTATTACTTTCTTTACATTCATTCTTTACTGGTACATCGAGCGGGAGATTGGAAGATTTCCCCTGTGATGGAATAGTGGACCGAATCTAACCTTTTACTTGCAATCTAGAACTTCCGTACCTTACGAGGGAGGGGCTTCAGCTAGATTGTAGACTAGACCCGCTACCCATCCGCCCTCCAACTCCCAATTTCCTTCATTTTTTTTAACATTTTACCTCACATAATGCATGTGTGAGTGCCACCACCAAGGTGGAACTCCCTATTGATTATCTATTAACATGATGCATGACCATACATTCTCATCCTAACATAATACATGATGTCTCATAACATAACTTTAATAATAATTGAAGTGCGCATATAAGAAAGTAACTGAATAGCAGAAACTGAAAGCGCATAAAATGAATAACAATAATTGAAAGCGCATAACAATATAATTGAAGGTGCATAACATGAGACAATTATAAACTTGAATCGAAAGCAACGAACACCAGAGGAAATTAATCAGCAAACATTAAAGGAAAATGGGAATCACACACACACTTGTCAAAATACAAACATTGCTTTAAAATAATGAATTACATGCTTGAACGTAAAATATTATTGATTTACATGCTAATTATCCTATTTCATTCCCTAGTCAGTTTACATGCTCCAGAAAATTACGTTTATTATTCAAACTAGTTATCCTAGATAAATTTGCATGCTTAAGGAAAAATCTTAGTTATTATCCTAAATGATTAAACATACTTTTACGCTAGTTAGTTAATCAAATATGCATAAGCGAATCCAACTTAACCTAGTTAATAGTTAGGCATGGCATGATTATGATAATTAACATGTTAATACTATTCTAATTATTTACGTGCTCAAGTTTAGTAAACAATAACATGCTACGGACAAGTAATTATAAGCAGTTATAAGCAACACCAATAAGACAATAACAAAGGCAAGTAAAGGCATCTATTCGCATTCAACAAAGGCAAATAATTATGAACATGCTTAAGTTGATTAATATACTTAAGTCTAATTAATTACTCTACTTAGGTTGATTAACATGCTTTAGTCTAGTTTAATTAACATACTCAAGATTCTAGTTGATTTAAACATTGCTTTCATTCTAGTTGGTTAAACATGCTTTTAATAGTTTACTAAATTAAACATGCATAGCTAGCTAGATACTTAAACATGTTCGATTAGTCACATTCAAGTCTAGTTAACTACTAGTTAATTCACTCTAGTTAATTATTATTCTAAATAGTCGTCCTAATCAATTTCATGCATCAAGGACTAATTACAATTATGCATAATTAATCAACAAGTTGGTTAACATACTAAGTTAGTAAATTAACATGCTCAAGGATTAGTTATCAATTACACAACTAGTCAAACATGCTTGAATTGGTTATTTTCTGAGTAGTTAATTAATTAGATAATTAAACATGCTTAAGTCTATTATTGCAAATTAGGATTCTCATTGGATGCTAAGTTAATCAACGAGTTGGTTAACATACTAAATTAGTAAATTAACGTGCTCAACAAACTAAGATTATTGATACGATCATTGTTCTAGTTAGTTACTTTAGCAAGGAAAGAAGTTTACATAGAACGATATATGCATTAAATAAAGGAAATGATAAATTATAGTTAACACAGAGAAATTTTAACTAAAACAATAAAGAGTAGAATCATCCTTCATGACATAGCTTTTAACTCATTCAACTCATCATCTATACTACACACTTGACTCATTCATCCAAGCAGTAAATGGTTATCACCACTCTAAGCATTCCTCAATAAAGGAATTGCAAGAACTACAGAGAACTAACAACAGTCTATCCATTAGCAGTGATTAACAGCAGAATATTAAGTATCAGGAACGAAATATTGAAGTAGGAACTATCAACAAAGAAACCTACACTATAAGTCAAAGGAAATGTCTAACAGCAAGGAAATCAACGAAGGAATTCACAGCAGAATTTCATCCAAGGAATTGTCAACTAATAATATCAACTAAGAGATACTAACAGCAGTAACAATAAGTAATCACAGAGCACTAAAATTCTGCAGAGCATTAGCAAAACTATCAACCACAAAGAGACACACTCACGCACACATACTTGCGGTGTAGGGCCTCCACTGGCCAAGACACCCCTAATTCCTTACCCTCTATGACGAATTAACTCACAGGCAGCAACAACTCCACTCACGGATCCTTAGCTCTCAGATGGCAACTCCAATAGGAGCTCCAACTTCAGCTCACCATCAATCTCTCTCACGTTACACACTCCTCCTGAAGGCTAACTCACAACTCCACTTACTCACACTCACTCTCAGTCAATCACTCTCTCACACACGCAGGGGCTTCTCACGCAGGGGAGGGAGAGTTCACGCAGGGAAGAGGGAAAGGAAAGCTGAAGACTACAGAAATGGTAGAGGAGAGGAGCTATTACCTGGAGAAGGAGGGACAACCCATAGCTGGGAGGCATAGGGGAGGTTGGCTCCCTATGGATGAGGGTGGGGGAGGGTCTTTCGTTGTCTCTAATCATGGCTATTCTACAAGTTTCTAATATTTTAAACCCTAAATTGTCGTAGGTCTAGGCTAATTCGGACGAGTGCGGATGCATTGGTCTCGTCCGCAGTTGTCCACAAGTGTAAAATCCTAAGGCTGAATTGTTTCTTCGGACGGGGAAAGGCGTCCCCAACCATGACTGTACCATTCACAGGTGACTTGCGGACGCGATATGGTGTCCACACGTGTCGTCCGCAGCATCCGAAAGTGTCCCGAAATTGGATAGATTCAAATCGGACGAGGCTAATCCTTGTCCGCAGTCGTCTGCAACCGTCCGAAACTATCCAGGATTCGGATAGAGTCAAGTCAGACGAGGTCTGTTCTCTTCCGCACAGGACATGCGGACGCGAAATGGCGTCGGTAACTTGCGGTACAGCGAAGTCAGGATGACAAAATTACATCCCGAGTCGTCCCAAGGTCAAAGGGCGACGTGCAATGCAATTACGAACAATACGACTCGTCCGCAGGTGTCTGGAAATGCCCTGGATAGCTTTTCTCACATTTTCTCACTTAACTCCTATCCCATAATATTTTCACTATAAATACATGTCATAAAACAACACGTAATAAATACGCAATGTAATATCCTAATCACCCCAACACTAGATTACACCACATATACGGGGAAAACGTTACGGAAATACACCTAGACTTAACGCTCTGAAACGTCCCTTGGTAATACCCCGATAATTGTTCAACTAAAAAAATATGGGTGTTACATCCAAAATAAAACTACCATTCTTAACAAAGGAGTACCCGAAACAACCTCTTGCCTTGTACCTTTACCTGAAACCTTCAAAGGATTTTACTACTTCTGTTTTTGCAACATACAACAACTTAGCAAAATGCTAAATTACACATCGAGATCCTCTGATTGCCACCCACAATTGCTATTAGAGAAAAGCCTTCGTCCAAATTTCTCTCCTTTCATCCGCCAGTAATTGGCAAATCATTGCAACATGAGCTACTTTATTGCGCCTAACACCTCTCTTGCCCTAGTCATACTCCTTTCACATCCCTATATTATCATATCCGAGGAGAGGATTTACAGAAACTATTCCCATTTCACTTCCTTAATACCTAGACATATCAAAATATTGATTTCGTATACGACACCACAAGGTACATACATTACATATTGCTTCCATTACAATAGAAAGCATCTTCAATGCCACCATTTTCCTACTCCTTAAATCAAAACGGGACAACCTTTGACCAAATGACCACTCTCCATATGTTTAAAACATTGCTTTGAGCCAACGAGACACACCCAAAAATGATTTCTTCACTCCTTTGACACTAATTAGCTCTTGAAGATGTAGCATTTTCTCTTTGAAACGATTTGCCTCATTGAATACGCTTCTCATTTCCTCGTGATTCACTTTCAATACTACTCCATTTTGATGAAATTAAGCAACTCCATCGTCTTTCTAGTCTTTATGGCACGACCAAAATATCTCCTATAGAAGATCTCCTTAAACTTCTCTCTGAACTTCATGACTTGAACTTGACACACACAACTTTCCCTTAACTTCCTCTAGTTCTTCAACCTTACCTTGCTCAAATATGCTCTTCATCACTTGAATCTACCTTTGAAAACATGGCGGCTCTAGCTGTTAAAGACTTTGGCACTTAAAAATCTTTAAGAATTGTCAGCTGTTGGTTTTTACATTCCTTTATTCCTTTATTTCTCTGACATTCCAACACTTTTCTTAGTCCTCTATTCATTTCATCTCTCGGATCTCTGTGCCACCTTACTTCTCTTATCATTTTGTCCTTATTCAACCAACATAGTTTATTAAGACATCGTGACTTAGGTAACCCCATCCTATCTAGTTCTCTCACCACTTCGTTTCCATTTGACCAACAGAGTCTACTAAACTTCATCCACTGGCAGAACAGAACTTAAACTCAAATCCTCAAAAAGTAAGTCCTCTTCACTATTCATCAAGGCAGCCTACTTCCAAGAAAATGCATACATATTAGTCCTAGTACACTCCAATCATTTTCCTAAAGTACACCATCCTTTTATATCTTACTCCTTTGGACTTTTGCTGGCAACATGACCAATCTTGCCACATTTAGAACATTGACGAGATCCTGCCATGTATTCCGCTTACGACCTTTTTTACACTTTGGGTATCGATTTCCTTGTTGGCTTTCTTCTTCAAGGAATTTCTTTACTCCTCTAGAAATGCTATCTCCTTCCCGTAAGTGTGGCTAAAATCCTATAACATAATCGTCTTATTTCAAGAATTGATTTTCTACTTGTTCGATATCAAGAGCCTTGGATACAATCTCCTCATAGGCCACAACTTGAACATCGGCTATCTTAACACCTCTATAATTCTCTACATTGAGTCATTACACAAGTTGATATGCCTTAAGCTCATTACTGCTCACAAAATGCGAGGCAAACCATGACCATGCTTCAAACTTGCGAACACACTCCGTAATCGTTCCTTCCTATCGAAGCTAGGCAAATTCCACCAACTCACTCGTCCTTAATGTGCAATTAAAGTACTTGTCATAAAAGATTTCTTGAATTCTACCCATGTCATTGTAGTCACTTCCTTGGTTATCTTGATTGAGTTCCACCAAAATCTTGCATCCTTGACCAACATAAACATTGCACATGCTACCATTTCCTCTTCTCTCATCTTCGCATATGCAAACATGTCCTCCACAGTTATAATCCACTCTTCAGTACTGGCTGGATTAGTAATGTTTCCATCAAACTGAGGTGGTTTGAATCGTTGGAACTCCTAACTCACATCTGGTTGCCTTGCCATTCTTGCATTTCTATGCTCAATCCTTTCCATAATGTTTCTAAGTGTTGAAATTGTCGTTCCACTAAACTGGTTAACCGATTGATGGTTTCCAATTGTGGTTGATTAGATACTCACCCGAGTTTCTCCATACACTAATCTTTAAAATTGTTGGCCCTAACATTCTTTAATCTCGTGCTTAATTAATCCAAATTGTCTATCTAAATCTAATTAGTGAAGCTCATCTACATTTTCAGGTAACCTTCAATTGTAATTGCTTTACTCGCTTAACCACAATTGCTCCTTTCTTCTTGTCAGACAAAGTGGGGCAACACTTAGCAATATGTCCTTAAAATTCAATTTAGTCCCTAGTTCTCAAATGTTCTTCCCTTCCATAACAATTCTACCATCTATTTAGTCCTTCGCAACTTAGGCAACCCCGTTTAATTATGTACTTCGTTTAGTTCATGCAAGAGTTTCCTTTCACTTATCCTCATATCAATTTATAAAAATTTGAGCAGAGTCTCCCTTATTTCTACACTCCCCCAAAGCTACATTTCATACAGCCTGCACAAAAATCTCAAACAGTTTCAATAGTTTCTATCCACCATCTAACTCAACTTAATCCAAAGAAACAAGTATCTACATCCAAACACAGTACTATTTAATTTACATTATATTTTCCATAAGCCTCTCAAAGTGACAAGATTGTCGTCCCACCAACTTGATAGTCTCTGTTGCGTTGTTTCCAACTATTTCTTGTCTGACAGTCTCCTTTATTCACCATTCTGCTTTGTCCAACTCTTCCTTATCCTCTGGCGATGATACTCTTTTCATCACAAGACAAAAACACTTAGATTAAAAAACAAAACTATTCACATACTTACAGTCGATGGAGTATTTCTACATCGAAGCTTGTATTGGTAGGCAGTCTACAAAATCAGTTTTAAAATCTGGGTGCTCTGATACCAACTGTAATGACCCGTAACTTCTTTCCTTTGAAAATGTGTAAAAATTTAAAATTTTTGAAAACATATTTCTTTTATAAATACAGCGGAAGACTTTTTGTTATAAAAATCATTTTTCTTAAAACTTTTTGGAAAATGTAGCGGAAGCATAAAACAAATCATTTAAGATACAATAAATAAACTTTTTCACTTTATTTTTACAAAACTCTTTTTTCTTTTAAATCCTTTAGCCTAGCTAGCCACAAGATCCACGCGTGCAAATCCTTCATCAACTGCTCCTTAACCTGTGCTCTTGTATACTTACATCACAAGACATACACTAATGAGCCTAACGCTCAGTAAGTGAGATAAATAGATATCTGATTGCACATGCTATGCCACTTTAAAATCCATATGCAATTTCTATTTTCATTTTCCTTTATCTTTTACGTTTTAACCTTTTTTCTGTTTTCTGTGCACCCGACCCCATCGCCCCTGGTATAGCGACAATGGAATTGTTTGAAAGCCCGCTAATCATTGACCAATCCATCCAATGCACCTTACCCAATACCTCTGGTATAGCAGCAATGACATACTCCGAAAGCTTGCTAGCAATGGCATAATTCGAAAGCTAGAGGTCGTGCGCTCCAATGCTTAAACGACCTCACTAACCATTATCGGTTTGTCTTGACATAATCCAGGTACCCCGCAACCGGTATGTGCAGCAAGGCATAATTCGAAAGCTCAACTAGTGGCAATTGCATAGTCCGAAAGCTCAACTAGCGGTCGTGCCCGCTTAAATGGCCTCACACCATACCATTGCCTTTACTGTACTTTACTTTACCTTTTATCAGTTAACATTCATTATTATATGTTTCGCTTTCCATGGTAAAATGGATATTCCTAAAGCCTAAATGATGGTCATTCACTTTGGGTGATCAGCCCTGTCACGACCCGAAGGGGGGCCGGACAGAAACGCCGAGCCAAACAACCCGGTCTTCGTAGAAAACCCGGTCGCCTAGCCCAAGGCTTGTTATATTATCATGGAAGACTTGTATAAATACCCAGCCGTGGCCCACTTATGATGGGTCACAGTCCATATAGTGATTGCAAAAATTTAAATTACGAAATAATAGACTTTAAAGTCTTAACGATAATGTGCATACAACCCAGAAGATCCACCAACCAAGTTTAGTACTCTTTTACAGTCATCCAAATTTAAGATTATACAATCATCCCGAATATTTGCTTAACGATAAATGAAAGTTTAACTAGATGAAAATATGAAATAGAACAAAGTCCCTATTTTGAATCTCACTCAAGTTTAATTAATCTTCTCTCTACCTGGAAAAATAAGTTGATTGGGGTGAGTGACTAGCTCAGTATGGAACTTATACTAAATGTAATGCGCATTAAAACTTGTTTTACTGTTTTCTTAAAAACTATGGGCTTCGAGAAACATGCATGTTTTTCAAAAACATTTGAAAATCATTTTCTCTTTTAGAAAATCCGGACCCACGGCCCCCGACAAGATATTTAGAAAGCATGGCTGTATACATAGACAGTTATATGTTAATATACCCTTGTCGTGTTTTATCACAGAAACTGTAATCCATGAAAAAGGAGGAACGCTCATGGAATCCCCCGAACAAACACACAGAAAGGCGGCGACCATTTCCGGGCAGCACCTCATGAGGCTGGAGGAAGAAAAATGACGGCGGTCGGTAGACCCGACCCGTCTTCTGGGGTGTCATGAGCAAATTTCGTCAATGACACACCCGTGATTCCAGGGTGTCATGAGCAAATTCCGTCAACGACACACCTGTAATACACCCTGATCAGGTTTTGGGATTTCACACAACGCGCAAACAAACCATCTCCACGCAGCAGGAGATGTACCGGGGATGGCCTCTTGATACTTTTACGTCCGGATCGTCCAAAGTGCCAAGAGGATCTATCAATCCCGTAACAGTATCCAGTATATCACACCATGAAATCAAATACACACAAGTAAACGTGTAAAACCTTCGTACATAAATAATATAAAAAGGCTGACGTGCTGTCGAACAGTCCCCGTCAGGTTTTTCACATGTGGTATCCCGCAAAATAGGGTTTTGAAAACGATGCAATGCAGTGCAAAACAACTAAGTATAAAACCCCTACCTCGACGGCGATCTCTCCTCTTGTCTGAAGAAGCAGTAGCCTCAGGTATCGGCTCGAAGTCCTCGAACTCGTCAGAGCCTAAAAATATGTCAAACACAATAATTGAAATCAACATGCCAAAAACAATGAGTGGAAGGGTCCTATATCGGGGTAGGAGACCAACCAATGTGTAAGTGACGTATCTAATAACCTCAACAAAATTCCCAAGCTTTATCTAACATTATTCCTTAAACTCTAAGTCCAACTTTAAACACTTATACAGTCCCCAGAATATAAAATCTCATTTCTTTCTTCACTTTCTCAATGGAATAATTTCAATCCGTCCACTCCAAAAAGAAATTCCACTATCCAAGATATCGATCCCCAATAATCCTCTTCGATAAAACCACAACCAAACAACCAACAATTCAATAATCTCCTAATTTCATCACTTAACAACTTAAACATGACGCCCACTAATTTGAACTCACCCAACCGGACCAATCAAATAAAAATCTCCAAACTTCACTCCTTAGTTCACAACATTTCTTTCACAAGTATCCATTGACTTAAATAGATTCAAACACTTACACTAAGACACATGCTAAACAATTTGCAGTGCCATATTTTGAAGTCAAATGACCATTGGATAAAACTCTACAAGACTTCCCTTCCCATCCAAAACAGGTTGCAGAACCAAAATAAAATTTATACAGAATCCATATGAACTTCACGGTTGTACAGAGCCTTATCATCGACTCTTTCATCCAAAATCCCGAAACAACATAGAGACAGTAAATCGGAAACCAAAATCAAAGCACAATCGGCCATTCCAAAATCGAAACACAATCGGCCATTTCTCATCAACAACAACTAAACCCAAAGCTTACATTACCAAAAATTTACTGAGAGACCAAGAAAATGTGCAGAACCCTTACCGAAATTGGAAGAAACGGCGGAATGGAGCTTTCCGGTTCAGTTGATCGTCGTCCAAACAGCTCGGCTACGTCGGAGCTGCGATCGTCGCTCGTGCTCGGAAGCTCGCAGCCACCGACTACCGAGAGCTCGCCTTCGTCTGCTCGGACGGCAAAGCTGCTTCCCACGCCGAACACGGGGATAAAACAACCGTCGTCGTGTTGCCTCCTTGCGACGTCTCTCGCCGATAATGCTCTCTCCCTCCCCTGCAATTTTCTCTCTCTTTGTGTGGCGGCCGAAGTGAAGCAGGAAACCCAAAATGCAAAAACCTTATTTCTTCTTCTCTTTAATTCAATCAATTTTCCGTTTTATTCCTTTTTAAACATTTCTTTCTCCTATTCCAATTTCTTCTTTTCTTTTCGTAATCTGCAACTTCTCTCCTGTTAGTTTTACATTTCATTTTTCCCTATTTTAATTCTTCCTCCTTTATCTTAACTTACTTAAGATATATATATATTAATCAACCAACTTCCAATCTATTTGCATGATATTTATTATCGATCCAATTTAATTCTCCAAATCCATTCTTTCAATTATTTAATCGCTCGGCTATATCCAATTTCATCAATTTGATTAATTGACCAAAATTTCATTCGTGCCATTATGCAGTAATTCGCGTCAACTGCTCAACGTCATGTCCGATTTAAATGCAAAAAATTTACACGTGGAATTTTATCCTCTTCAAATTTCTCGGGTTTTACAAGCCCATCATGAACACCGTTCACTTAGTATATGTGAGCATCCATTAAACCATCTCTAAAACCATGCATGTAAAACCATTTTCGTATCATTTTGAAAATCATGATGCATGATGCTCGTGAATGCATACAGTATCTATCTTTTCTATATAGGCCTCAAAACATGCTTAATCTCATTATCATTATCTTTAACTCAAAACTAATAAACATATTATTAAAAGAACCTATATATAATAAACACACAACATTAAGCATCAATACAATCCTCAGAATATGATCACAACCTAAATTAAACAGTCAACATACAAATCCTAATTCTTGCGATGTAGGGCTCGAAGGCCAAAACACATGCGTATCACTTACCTCGCTCCGTAATGTGTTCTCACTCCAATTTATCCTTCACAATACCTTCACAATAAATAACGTTTATTCATTAATTTCATTTATACTTAATACACAGCAGATCATACAGAGCCTAGTCCAATAGAATATTCCACCCACTACCATAGACAAATTACTAAACTAAATCCACTTATCTTCAACAATAATTCACAACAGAGAGCATATCCAAGCCTTAACAAAGTATAAGTCATCACAGACAATATTATTAACATCCTCGCACTTTTATGAGGACTCACTCATGTTGTTGAGGCTTAGGTCATACTTTGGGATGGAGCAAAAGGCATGTTTGGGCTAACATCATGCATCTATTCCTCGTAGATAGTTGTGAGCTGCCGGGTCTAGCAAAAATAGATTCGCCATCTCTCTCTCAAGGTGCCTCTTTGTTGTGGCTTTAAAAGCGACCAATATTGCATCCTTGAACAACCTCCATTTAAATCATTTTTAATAATTTGCATATAGGTGTCGGATGCAAAAACGATGATCCGCTTGCCTAGCGATCTCTCTGACAGCTGGCACTAACCCATACAAAAAATAACAGTATGAGTCAAACATTGGTACATAACACATATCATAAACATAGATGGCAAAAACAATCAACTATACCTTTTGTCAGTCAGAAATGATTGTCCACCCATTGCCGGACGGGGTTTTTAGATCGTTGAGCAATAATTTCATAAACCAGCTCTAAGAATCCCTATTTTCTATTTCAACCACTACTACAACAATCAAATACATTTCATCGTTCTTGTCGATGGTGACAGCAGTGACTAGTTGGCCCAGAGTCGCTCCCTTCAAGTGGCAACCATCTAAACAAATAACCAGTCTACCATAGTTCAACAGGCCCATCTTACATGCATCTAAATATATGTACATCCTTTTAAATGGACTCATCTCTAGGTGAACACGCAGCGAGCTTCCAAGATTAGACCATCAAATCTCCTTGGCATAGGACCATATGAGCTTGTATTGCTAATTGTCATCTCTTTTGCCCTTCTAGCAAGGCTGGGTTTGATGTTGACGTTAAATTCCTTCTGGATTGTCTTAATTATGGAAGGAAGGTTCCAGTCAGATTGACTTTTAAATCTGTCTAAGTAATACACTACAACCCATTTTGCAGAGGTATGGCGGCTTTTCATCTTTCTTGAGCAAGTGTGAACGTCGTTGTAGCACTTTATTTGAAATATCATTTCACCTTGCATTTTTTAGGCATGCATGCACCACGTGCATCTTTCATGGCAGACAGCCCTCAATCCTTGAGCATCATTGTGAATCAATTTTATCACGTACCCATTCTTCAATGCATGATCGACAATTTCTTCTCTAATTTTATTTAGTGAACTATACTTCTTGCCAAGAGCCATACCAACAAACGTGCATTTTGCTTGTGGTGGGCGTCTAGGCCTACTCTCGGCCATGTCCATGTCTTCTTCACTACTAGATTCTCATAATGAATAGAGCTCCTCCTCGTTTAGAGTTGCCAAGACGGAATGCACCACTATAGCAACTTTGTCTCCAATTGCACGTACCTCATTTGGTATGTGTGTCGATGTGGGCCCCACATCAACTTGGCGGTTAATAACAGATTCCTCGACACTCCAAGACTCCATTTGGTTTTAAAAAAATGCTTCAACTTTGCCAAAATTTGGTACAATTCCGCTCTAAGAAATCTCTAAGATTTGCTAATCGCTGACAAAATCTCAGAGAAAATCACAAAAAGTGTAGCATGTATGAACTTATATAAGGCAGATTGCCTACGATCCGCAGCAGATCATTATCAATCCACCGCGGATTAGATCGTATTACGATCCATGGCGGATCATCAATATTATAACATTATTTTTAAAAATAACGATCCATTGTGGAACAATACACGTACCGTCATGGATTGATTATGATCTACGGCGGATTGATAATGATCCACCATTGGTTGACTATTATCCACAGTGGATTGATAATGATCCGTTGCGGATCACCGTGCCTCATCTGCCTTGTATAAATTCACACTACACTCATCGCGATTTTTTTTAGAGATTTTGTCTATGATTAACAAACCCTAGAGATTTCTGAGAGCTGAAGTATACCGCATTTAGGTTGCTTAAATTGTTGCAATGAGCTTGTTAGTTGTTTGTTGATGATGATGTGTTCGACCGTATACACACCTATAAAGGAGGGGGGGGGGGGGGGTGGGTGAATATAGCGTCCTAATATTTTTATAACAATATTTAAATCTCTAAATCCCTAAGTAATTTATCGTATATAATTAAATCTACAATGTGAAAATATAAAGAGATAAGGGATCAAGAGAGTACACAAAGTTTGTTTACGTGGCTCAGCAACCCGCTTACGTCTGCGCTCCAAGACTCCCCTTGGAGATCCACTAACCAATTGGCTTACGAGTGCCAATTAAACTGTTACAAACAATGACTATTAACGGGGTGTCACCCTTTGACTATTTTGGGGCGTCACCCTTTACTTGACTATTACCGGGGAGTCACCTTTTGATTGAACTTACAGGCATTCAATCGAGCCGTTGACTGTTCCGGGGCGTCACCCTTATATGATGAATTTGGAGGGAGTCACCATTTACAATTTAGCTTAAGTGTTTGGAAATAAAAACGCTCAAACAACTATTCTGAACTCTCCCAAAGTAAATCTCATGTTTGGGATAGGAAGAGTTGGAATACAATGCTCACAATTTATGAATAGAATTGAGTATTGAATTCGGTAGGGCTTTGCCTCAATTCTCGGTTTCGTGTGGAGCAAGTGGAGTGCTTCTCTTGATTTATAGACTTGCACATTTTCGATCGACCACCTATGGCCGTTGCAAAATATTTGTTGAAAAATCCGACCATTGGAAATCTGCCTGTTGTGCATGTTGTGCATTTTCGGTCGCATGCCTTGACTGCTGACTCCACCGCGTCACGTCCGAAAACACTCGGAGTTCCCAGTTTTGTTCTTTTGGTCGCCAACCTCGTCTGAAAAATCTGTCCGTGTCAAGTCAGCAAAAACGTTGAAAATGGCAGATTTGAAACTTGAGATTTTTCGGTCGAGAATCTCGTTCGACACCTCGACCGCAGTGCGTTCGAAAAATCACACTAAAGCTCCAAAAGTTAAACTCCATACAAAATTGGTCGCGTCCCTTGACAACCCTCTCGACCGCGTTGCAACCGAAAGACCAAAACCCAGTTTTGGTCAATTCCCTCGTCTGCAGCGCATCCACAAGCCTTCTTTTAATTTTTCTATAAATTGTAAGTCCCCAATATAATATATTTTCACTACAAGGACTTAGGTAAACATGTTATTAAATTAATAATACCCAGTTTGAGGGTATTTCCAATAATTACACGTATAAAGATAATGAATAAAATGATAAACACATTATTGATAAAAATACAATAACAACTTATTAATTTCATTAAATTAGACATCATTTAGTCATCATCAAAATAAAACAAAGCCCAACAAAAGGCTAACGTAATGCAATGGTTTGAATCAATTTCTCTTTCAAAATATTGAAAATTTTGCAAGAGTTTCCCTTGTTTTTAGTTTATCCACCCTGTGACATTATCAAAACTAGATATTATCCAAACCAATATTTTCCAAACAGATATTATCCAAGTAAACAAAACAAAACATAAATATCAACATATATAAAGACAATGAATTTTTTATTATGTACAACAAATTCAGTATCTGAGTATCCCTATACACCTCAACTAATCTATGCCGCCTTCTTCTTCTTGCTAGATTTGCTCGGCAAATCGGTGATCACAAATGACAAATGTGGGTCCACATATATGTTGGACACTTTGGCGAACAACGGACCCTTCATGGGTACATCATTGTGATGGTGGAAGTCTTCCTTCTTCTTGCAATCTCATATCACCTCCAACCCCTCACTTGTACATTGAAAGATTTTGTGTGTGCTGAAATACAAAGGGAAAAACCAGCACATAAGTGGAAACCAATATGAATCTACACAAGGGAAAAGATATACCACTCTTTGTCAGTTGTCCCTACGACAATCGAAATC
Source organism: Begonia loranthoides (assembly GCA_022433065.1). Lineage (NCBI taxonomy): Eukaryota > Viridiplantae > Streptophyta > Magnoliopsida > Cucurbitales > Begoniaceae > Begonia > Begonia loranthoides. Next base: position 51,452,095 of record CM039468.1, read on the forward strand.
ACTTCAGACAGCAATAGCTGGTGAGGGTAGTGAGTGTGCAGGTCAATGGATGATAGAAAACACGATTGCTATGGGTAGGACTGAAATGCAAAGGAAGCACGCATTAGAACTGTTGAAACAGGAACGACAAATCGAAAAAGCAAGATGTTTACTTTCATGACTCCATCCTAATGTCAATAGCAATTTTTCCATTTGAACTTGGAAATATTCTTCTTCATTAAACGAATAGCACTGCATACAAAGAATACAACACAAGGATGAGTACTAAGAAAACATCTTCTGAACTACTTATGTAACATAACGTAATTCTCACAGTGTTTATCATCCTTTATTGCTGAGGGAAAATGATCTCAGTAATGTGGTACTCATCCTAGAACAACTTTCTTGAAAGAATTGCACGCATCTCCAGGTTCTTCTGAGTATTTCTAGCTTGCTTATTCGGGACGGGATTGGATGGAGTCTTGCATACCCATACCCCTTCAACTTTACTAAGCCCTATTCAGTTCACTTTTAATTTGTTGTGAACGTCTGTGGCCTTCTCTTCGATTCTTAGCTCCTCTAAGATTGGTACCCCGTATTGCTCAACAATCCTTTTAATGAGTCAATTAAAAGGCAGACTCCTCGCCAGGTTGTTGAGCACCTCGTACATGTGACTCAAAATGACAAAGCCGATGTCCACATTTTTCCTATTAAACACCTTCTCGAGCATATAAAGATCCTTGTAACTAACATTGTCTCGATGTCCATCCAGAGGCAAAATGGTGTACGTCATAATGATGTGGATCCCTCGGGCTATGACATTCAAGTCATTCGACTTTGGCTTCTTGTACGTTGCGATCTTGAGATCACGGTGCAACAATCTAAGCACTGTCATCCCTTCTCTTCTTCTGATGAAAGGTGGCTCACGAGACACGAGGTAGTAGTGCTTGCCTGGTTCCTCCGCCAAACATCCAAGCAGCACGTTGATATTGTTGCGAGTCAGCCTCAACTCCTGTCCAAACATGTAAGTTTGAACCTCTAATGGTTGGGTGTGTAACGACCTGTTTTTATTTCCTTTTGAAAATTGCATGAAATTCAAAACTTTTTCTTTTGTAACTACAGCGGAAGACTTTTGAACAAAACATTTAAAATTACAATAAATAAACTTTTACAATTTAAGTCATTTACTAAAACATTTACAAAACCTTTTAATTGTTTCCTTTAAAAAAATCATTTTTCCTTAAATTTCCTTAGCCTAGCCAGCCATAAGATCCACCCGTGCAAATCCTTTATCAACTATCTTGGACTTGTTCTCTTGTTTCGCATACATACCTACATCACGGAGAAAACAATGAGCCTAACGCTCAGCGAGAAATAGGATGAAATGCAATCCTAATTCTCATGCTCATGCGTGCTCATGCAATGCGTTACAGAAAATAACCAATCTTTTCTAGTATATCGAGAGAATGGATACATCCTATGGTCATGTGGCTATCCGTCACTCCAGCGAGGAGATACATCCTATGGCATCACCACCAATGACCATCACCATTCTTTTTTGTTGAAGACGTTGGGTATTTCCATACAAGAGAAGAGGATAAATCTTATGGTTCATGTGGCTAACTGTCACTCCGCTCCCTACGTGGGAGGAGATATATCCATTAGAGGTGTCACCACCAATGGACCATCACCAAATCTCACAAACCCTCCACACTCCTATTTACATTTATTATGCACATTATGCAATATGTCGATAATTCCATAAGCCCTAAACATGATGCATGGATGTCATGTACAGTTCACAAATATATATATAGAAAAAGAAACGTAGCATTTTATCAACAAATCAAGGAAAGCAATTTAGAGGTCTATTTATCAAAGTAAGAATATTAAATGAACCATCCATATAATGGCAGAGAACTATTACAGACTAATTATTAAATAACTCATGCACTTCCTTACATGGAGTAATTCATGTGTGTTCAGCAAAGAACAAATAAAAGACAACTATTAAATAAATTTTACAATTATTTACAGGGAAAACTCGTGAAGTCATCGGAAGTTCAAGAACAACCAAAAGCTCAATTCATGCTTTATCCAACACTTCAAAATCCCAAAATATACCACAGAGTAATATCTATATCTCAGCAAATTCCTCATTTATAAGAACTAAAATCGCTTAACAATGGATACACCTCATAACACCAACCAATGTAGTATTCAACAGTTCACATGGCACTTTCATCTACTTTTTCCATCAGAATATAATTAACACTTAACATTTTACAACCAAAGAAATATTCCACACCAGGCAACATTTAACCTCCAGGAATGTTGCACAACTAGACAATAATCAATAGCAACCAAGCATTAAATAAAACACTGCCTTATCCAGTTTTTCATCCAACTAAAATCGACATTAACTAACAACATAATATTAACTTCTCAACCCACAGAAATAATCAATACAAATAGCACAACTCATTCCAAACCTTATAGACAATAGTCTTCCAATTTCTTTCATCCATTTATCATGACAAATTTGGTTTCTATCAGCAATAGCTTTATAACAATTATCAGCAGGAAAATCAAAGCAGTAATCCATACTTTGCAATAACAACCAAGCAGAAGATTTCAACCAAAAACCCGTGATGTAGGGCCTCCTCTAGCCACCACACTCATTTCTTACCTCTTTAATATTAGCAGCAAAATCTTCTCCTCTTCACGGACAGCAACACCGCGAGCAACCAGTCTCCAACAAAAAGTCTTCAACAACAAGAACAAAAATCGCCTTTCCTTTCTCGCACTCCACGGCCGCTTCAGAACAGAGGAAGAACAAGTTCTTTATTCTCCCTCTCTCACTTTCCCAATCACTCTCTTCCTCTCTAATTTCACGAATTCCTCTCCCTACACTTCTATTCTCTCTTCCCTTTCTGTCATTTCCCTTCTCTTTCACGAAATAACTCTCTCTAGAATAAACAAAAATACCCATTTGTCTTTCCCCCTCTCTTCTCTCTCTTTTCCTTCCAACTCCCTCACGGCCCCTCCCCCTCTCCCCCTCAAGCACTCTCTCTCTCTTATTCACTCTACTTAAGACAAACTAGAAGACTCCTTTTCTCTCTCTCACACACACTCTCTCTCTCTCACCCACTCTCTCTTTTCCCTCAATCTCTCTCACACCCACTCCCCTCCAAC
>CM039468.1:51455574-51529552 GCA_022433065.1 Begonia loranthoides
TGTGTTCGACCGTATACACACCTATAAAGGAGGGGGGGGGGGGGGGTGAATATAGCGTCCTAATATTTTTATAACAATATTTAAATCTCTAAATCCCTAAGTAATTTATCGTATATAATTAAATCTACAATGTGAAAATATAAAGAGATAAGGGATCAAGAGAGTACACAAAGTTTGTTTACGTGGCTCAGCAACCCGCTTACGTCTGCGCTCCAAGACTCCCCTTGGAGATCCACTAACCAATTGGCTTACGAGTGCCAATTAAACTGTTACAAACAATGACTATTAACGGGGTGTCACCCTTTGACTATTTTGGGGCGTCACCCTTTACTTGACTATTACCGGGGAGTCACCTTTTGATTGAACTTACAGGCATTTAATCGAGCCGTTGACTGTTCCGGGGCGTCACCCTTATATGATGAATTTGGAGGGAGTCACCATTTACAATTTAGCTTAAGTGTTTGGAAATAAAAACGCTCAAACAACTATTCTGAACTCTCCCAAAGTAAATCTCATGTTTGGGATAGGAAGAGTTGGAATACAATGCTCACAATTTATGAATAGAATTGAGTATTGAATTCGGTAGGGCTTTGCCTCAATTCTCGGTTTCATGTGGAGCAAGTGGAGTGCTTCTCTTGATTTATAGACTTGCACATTTTCGATCGACCACCTATGGCCGTTGCAAAATATCTGTTGAAAAATCCGACCATTGGAAATCTGCCTGTTGTGCATGTTGTGCATTTTCGGTCGCATGCCTTGACTGCTGACTCCACCGCGTCACGTCCGAAAACACTCGGAGTTCCCAGTTTTGTTCTTTTGGTCGCCAACCTCGTCTGAAAAATCTGTCCGTGTCAAGTCAGCAAAAACGTTGAAAATGGCAGATTTGAAACTTGAGATTTTTCGGTCGAGAATCTCGTTCGACACCTCGACCGCAGTGCGTTCGAAAAATCACACTAAAGCTCCAAAAGTTAAACTCCATACAAAATTGGTCGCGTCCCTTGACAACCCTCTCGACCGCGTTGCAACCGAAAGACCAAAACCCAGTTTTGGTCAATTCCCTCGTCTGCAGCGCATCCACAAGCCTTCTTTTAATTTTTCTATAAATTGTAAGTCCCCAATATAATATATTTTCACTACAAGGACTTAGGTAAACATGTTATTAAATTAATAATACCCAGTTTGAGGGTATTTCCAATAATTACACGTATAAAGATAATGAATAAAATGATAAACACATTATTGATAAAAATACAATAACAACTTATTAATTTCATTAAATTAGACATCATTTAGTCATCATCAAAATAAAACAAAGCCCAACAAAAGGCTAACGTAATGCAATGGTTTGAATCAATTTCTCTTTCAAAATATTGAAAATTTTGCAAGAGTTTCCCTTGTTTTTAGTTTATCCACCCTGTGACATTATCAAAACTAGATATTATCCAAACCAATATTTTCCAAACAGATATTATCCAAGTAAACAAAACAAAACATAAATATCAACATATATAAAGACAATGAATTTTTTATTATGTACAACAAATTCAGTATCTGAGTATCCCTATACACCTCAACTAATCTATGCCGCCTTCTTCTTCTTGCTAGATTTGCTCGGCAAATCGGTGATCACAAATGACAAATGTGGGTCCACATATATGTTGGACACTTTGGCGAACAACGGACCCTTCATGGGTACATCATTGTGATGGTGGAAGTCTTCCTTCTTCTTGCAATCTCATATCACCTCCAACCCCTCACTTGTACATTGAAAGATTTTGTGTGTGCTGAAATACAAAGGGAAAAACCAGCACATAAGTGGAAACCAATATGAATCTACACAAGGGAAAAGATATACCACTCTTTGTCAGTTGTCCCTACGACAATCGAAATCACTTCAGACAGCAATAGCTGGTGAGGGTAGTGAGTGTGCAGGTCAATGGATGATAGAAAACACGATTGCTATGGGTAGGACTGAAATGCAAAGGAAGCACGCATTAGAACTGTTGAAACAGGAACGACAAATCGAAAAAGCAAGATGTTTACTTTCATGACTCCATCCTAATGTCAATAGCAATTTTTCCATTTGAACTTGGAAATATTCTTCTTCATTAAACGAATAGCACTGCATACAAAGAATACAATACAAGGATGAGTACTAAGAAAACATCTTCTGAACTACTTATGTAACATAACGTAATTCTCACAGTGTTTATCATCCTTTATTGCTGAGGGAAAATGATCTCAGTAATGTGGTACTCATCCTAGAACAACTTTCTTGAAAGAATTGCACGCATCTCCAGGTTCTTCTGAGTATTTCTAGCTTGCTTATTCGGGACGGGATTGGATGGAGTCTTGCATACCCATACCCCTTCAACTTTACTAAGCCCTATTCAGTTCACTTTTAATTTGTTGTGAACGTCTGTGGCCTTCTCTTCGATTCTTAGCTCCTCTAAGATTGGTACCCCGTATTGCTCAACAATCCTTTTAATGAGTCAATTAAAAGGCAGACTCCTCGCCAGGTTGTTGAGCACCTCGTACATGTGACTCAAAATGACAAAGCCGATGTCCACATTTTTCCTATTAAACACCTTCTCGAGCATATAAAGATCCTTGTAACTAACATTGTCTCGATGTCCATCCAGAGGCAAAATGGTGTACGTCATGATGATGTGGATCACTCGGGCTATGACATTCAAGTCATTAGACTTTGGCTTCTTGTACGTTGCGATCTTGAGATCACGGTGCAACAATCTAAGCACTGTCATCCCTTCTCTTCTTCTGATGAAAGGTGGCTCACGAGACACGAGGTAGTAGTGCTTGCCTGGTTCCTCCGCCAAACATCCAAGCAGCACGTTGATATCGTTGCAAGTCAGCCTCAACTCCTGTCCAAACATGTAAGTTTGAACCTCTAATGGTTGGGTGTGTAACGACCTGTTTTTATGTCCTTTTGAAAATTGCATGAAATTCAAAACTTTTTCTTTTGTAACTACAGCGGAAGACTTTTGAACAAAACATTTAAAATTACAATAAATAAACTTTTACAATTTAAGTCATTTACTAAAACATTTACAAAACCTTTTAATTGTTTCCTTTAAAAAAATCATTTTTCCTTAAATTTCCTTAGCCTAGCCAGCCATAAGATCCACCCGTGCAAATCCTTTATCAACTATCTTGGACTTGTTCTCTTGTTTCGCATACATACCTACATCACGGAGAAAACAATGAGCCTAACGCTCAGCGAGAAATAGGATGAAATGCAATCCTAATTCTCATGCTCATGCGTGCTCATGCAATGCGTTACAGAAAATAACCAATCTTTTCTAGTATATCGAGAGAATGGATACATCCTATGGTCATGTGGCTATCCGTCACTCCAGCGAGGAGATACATCCTATGGCATCACCACCAATGACCATCACCATTCTTTTTTGTTGAAGACGTTGGGTATTTCCATACAAGAGAAGAGGATAAATCTTATGGTTCATGTGGCTAACTGTCACTCCGCTCCCTACGTGGGAGGAGATATATCCATTAGAGGTGTCACCACCAATGGACCGTCACCAAATCTCACAAACCCTCCACTCTCCTATTTACATTTATTATGCACATTATGCAATATGTCGATAATTCCATAAGCCCTAAACATGATGCATGGATGTCATGTACAGTTCACAAATATATATATAGAAAAAGAAACGTAGCATTTTATCAACAAATCAAGGAAAGCAATTTAGAGGTCTATTTATCAAAGTAAGAATATTAAATGAACCATCCATATAATGGCAGAGAACTATTACAGACTAATTATTAAATAACTCATGCACTTCCTTACATGGAGTAATTCATGTGTGTTCAGCAGAGAACAAATAAAAGACAACTATTAAATAAATTTTACAATTATTTACAGGGAAAACTCGTGAAGTCATCGGAAGTTCAAGAACAACCAAAAGCTCAATTCATGCTTTATCCAACACTTCAAAATCCCAAAATATACCACAGAGTAATATCTATATCTCAGCAAATTCCTCATTTATAAGAACTAAAATCGCTTAACAATGGATACACCTCATAACACCAACCAATGTAGTATTCAACAGTTCACATGGCACTTTCATCTACTTTTTCCATCAGAATATAATTAACACTTAACATTTTACAACCAAAGAAATATTCCACACCAGGCAACATTTAACCTCCAGGAATGTTGCACAACTAGACAATAATCAATAGCAACCAAGCATTAAATAAAACACTGCCTTATCTAGTTTTTCATCCAACTAAAATCGACATTAACTAACAACATAATATTAACTTCTCAACCCACAGAAATAATCAATACAAATAGCACAACTCATTCCAAACCTTATAGACAATAGTCTTCCAATTTCTTTCATCCATTTATCATGACAAATTTGGTTTCTATCAGCAATAGCTTTATAACAATTATCAGCAGGAAAATCAAAGCAGTAATCCATACTTTGCAATAACAACCAAGCAGAAGATTTCAACCAAAAACCTGTGATGTAGGGCCTCCTCTAGCCACCACACTCATTTCTTACCTCTTTAATATTAGCAGCAAAATCTTCTCCTCTTCACGGACAGCAACACCGCGAGCAAACAGTCTCCAACAAAAAGTCTTCAACAACAAGAACAAAAACCGCCTTTCCTTTCTCACACTCCACGGCCGCTTCAGAACAGAGGAAGAACAAGTTCTTTATTCTCCCTCTCTCACTTTCCCAATCACTCTCTTCCTCTCTAATTTCACGAATTCCTCTCCCTACACTTCTATTCTCTCTTCCCTTTCTGTCATTTCCCTTCTCTTTCACGAAATAACTCTCTCTAGAATAAACAAAAATACCCATTTGTCTTTCCCCCTCTCTTCTCTCTCTTTTCCTTCCAACTCCCTCACGGCCCCTCCCCCTCTCCCCCTCAAGCACTCTCTCTCTCTTATTCACTCTACTTAAGACAAACTAGAAGACTCCTTTTCTCTCTCACACACACACTCTCTCTCTCTCACCCACTCTCTCTTTTCCCTCAATCTCTCTCACACCCACTCCCCTCCAACTCACTCTCTCTTCACTTTTTCTCTATCACACCCATTCTCTAACAACCCCTCAGCCATCATAAAAGAAAGAGCCAGTCCACTTCTTCCCCAAATTACGCAATTCCTCTCCTTATTCTCTCCTTTATTTCTGCTGAAAACTCCCACTTCGTTTTTATAAAACCAAACCAAAAAGACCGGTTCATCCTCCTATTTTACTTAAATTTTTCCTATTTAAAATTTCTAACTAATCCCCCATTTCTTTTGTTTTTCATTCTTCTTTTATTTACTAAATCCCCTCATTAAATTATTCATCCATTAATTAATCTTTTCCCTAGAAAAACCAACCACAACTTTCTTTTCATGTGCCTTCAAACCGGACCGATTCAAGATAAACCGTTCAACCTCTTATTTCTTCCCTTTCCATTTAATATCCCTTTTTTGGTCAATAATCACGACCGCAATCTCGACTGGTCACACATTTCGGTCGAGTTTCGCGACTTCGCCTTCGTCTACACTTAGACCAAAAATCCCAATTTTTTTCACTCTGTTTGGTGTTTTGGTCGCACCTTGCAACTGTGTCCCAATCGATGACTCAATCGCAAAATTGACAAATTTGACAGATTCAAAACCTGTTATTTTTCGGTCGCTCATCACATCCGCACCTTTGACCGCATTGCGTCTGAAACCACAAAATGTAATCTGGAATGTATTTCGTTTGAACTCTTCGACCTCAACTTCGATCACAAGATTACCGAAAATGCCAGGGAGCAATCTGTAATGCATTTTGGTCGAATCTTGCGACTGCGTCCTTGACAGCAACTCGACCGAAAATGCCAATTACACCATAATCACTCCAACAATATTTCTTTCCTCCATTAACTCAATTCTAATAATTCCATATTAAATCAATTCCATAAATTTCATCCCATTTCAATCGTCACTAATTATTCCAAACTTTATTACGTTTACAAAAAGTATTTTCGGGGTATTAACTTCCATACCTTCCATAATAGAATCATCTCGAAATCTCCAAAATTCTAACTTACTATTATCTTAAACTAATAGTTCATAATTATTAGCATCCTTAGTGCCAGCCTAATTTCCGGGCACTACAGGGTGGAATGTTCCAAATTTGCATAAAACAGTTTGATAATCTGCTTACAGTAACTTCCACCCAATCGGCACAAACAGGCTAAGCTAGTCCTCTCAAACAATTTTTCAATTTCCAACTCAGCTAATGACTTGAAGTCTACTCTTCTATAAATAATAATTGAATGGTGTTTAACATCAGCTCCATGCCGTTCTTTCACGTCACTGTTCTCAAGAGTGGGAAGTGGAAACACACTGTAACGAGTTGGAAACAGACTAGTGCACCTGTTGTCGGTCATTGTTGAGGATGAGGTTGAGGTTGAGGTTGTACTTCAACCTCGGCTTCTATAACAAGGGCAACCGTGGGTCCTCCAACGTCAACCGCGGATACTCAAACTTGAACCACGGGTGCTCCACCTTGCACCTCGGCGGGTACATTGCCCTGTAACTGACCAACAAGCTCGGTTGCAATCTGACTTCATTCACGACTGAAGTTCGTTGTTTCTGGTCATGGCCACGGCTGCTGCTGAGCTTGAGACGGACCACCCTTTCGCTTGAGCGGAATTTTCTTTGCTGCGAGGGAATCCATTGGTATCGATTAAACAATGTAGAATGATGATCTGAGAGTACGAATGTTCGCCAAGGACATGTGATTCGCAGTGAACTCACCGCTGCGGATAGTTGAGTCCTATATAGTTGGGCATAGGAAAGCAGAACAACGCACGATGTTACACAGTGGATTGACGCTACGCATCATTGTCAATCCATCGCGGACCATCAATTTAATAACGTTATTTTAAAAAATGACGATTCGTAGCAAAACAGTAGACGATTTGTTGAGGAGCGAAGTCAATATGTTTAACGGCAAAGGTGACAGCGATGTTTGCAAGGACCGAAGTCAATACGTTTAACGGCAAATGTGACAACGATATTTGCTGGGACCAATTGGAAAGCATCACAAAGCGTAAGAATCACAGAGAACAATCAGAGAGCTTCACCCAATAATACAGAAAGCTTAACCAATAGAAGAGACAATCGAATACATACTCAACATATAGGACCAAGATCGACAGCGAGGGACCAATAATCCCTTTAAAATATACTTTGAATTATCCAAATAATTCTATTACACCCAATTAATTTTCCAATTACTCTTACTAAATTACATTACAAAAAATCAGGGTATTACACATATCTTGAGTAATCATCAACAAAGTGATGAAGTACTTATAACCACCTCTGACCCAGGTAGTCATAGGGCCACATACATCTGAATGTATGAGTTCAAGCAGCCCTTGAGCCCTTCAACTCTTGGTTATTTTTCCCTCTAGATAGGATTCACAAACTAGTAAAGATCCAACATTTAGATCTTGTAAAGGACCGTCCTTACAAGTCTATTAATTCTATCTAGATTAATATGGCCTAGACGAATGTGCCAAAGATATGTGTTATCATCATGAGAAATTTTAAGTTTCTTGGACTTAGCAATTCTACTTTAAAAATTTTAGCATTCAATAGTGATTTATTGATAAGCCTTATCACATAAAGTTCACTTTCCATAAAACCAAAACAAATATCTAGTCCATTTCTAGAAATAATAACTGTAATGACCCGCGTTTTTAAAATATTTTTATTTCTTTGTAATTTCAGTCATAAAAATTTTTCTTTTTTAATACATGTTTAATAAATACATACCAGAGTAATTCAACGAAGTAGTTTGAAAATATTATTTAACGTATATGAAGAAAATTTGCTTGAAAGGATATCAGAGTATATATAAGCATAAACAATTAGATTAAAGTTTTGATGCATAAAATACAACAGCCCAGTTCGCAAAACGTTTACTGAATTTAAAGGCATAATTAATCATAAAAACAACCAGCATTTTCCCCGAGTCATAACCCATCAAGTCGAACTAGGTTGGTAACCCAAGAACTCCGCAGGCCATGCCTCTCCTCTACATCGACATCATCAACCTTATCACAATCACCTACACCACGTGTAAGAAAATGAGCCTAACACTCAACAAGAAATAGAATGTATGCAATGCTTTTGCTTATGCTTATGTAGTCGTTCTCTGGAAAAGAACTTATTTTTTTTTCTTTTTCATTTCATCATTTCCTTTTTATTTCATTTTTTTCCTTCTCATTTCTTTTACATTTATTGGTCGGTGTGGACAAACTGACTCCATCCCTACATGGGTGGAGAATTCCATCAGGGGTGTTCCTACCTACGACCGTCATCTGATGTTTGGAGACTAAGAGCAGGGATACACCTGTTGGTCGGTGTGGATTAACCAACTCCAACTTCTATGCTAGTAGAGAATTCCATCAGGGGTGTTTCCACCTATGACCATCACCCTCTCTCCTGAACCCTCACACGCCCATTAACGTTTATTCATTAATTTCATTTATCATGCTATGCATATTTCACATTTTCATAAGTCTTATCGTGATGCATGAATATCAATTCATATACAGTTCAATAGTTCATAGCAATATATTGATGAAAATAATGCAATTCATCACAGTATATTAGAGAGAGTATCGAGACATGTCATATTTGGTCCAAAATCTACATATGAAGGAATTAAAATGTTAAATATGGAACAATTAGCAAGGAGGAACAAATCTACATTCCTCCCAACAAATTTGAACAGTTTTACGCGAGTGTAATCCCAGCAATTATCCAAGAGATTCAACAAATTAACCACAACATTCTTTATGCCTAAATAGATCGACATTTATCAAGTTTGTGATTACAACAAGTAACCTATTTCCAACAATTATCCTAGGCTATTAGTCATTTCGTATTCTCCATTTGAGGACAGCTTATTCAATTTCTCAGTTTAGTTCAACAAGCAGAAATCTACAACAGCAGACATATATGGTAATTTTCCAAACTCTCCAAGGTTTACCAATCAAAGCACATAGAGAGGGTTTCATATCTCCCAATCTCACATGCAACCATCAACCAAAGTAGCATTCCATTTCTTTCATTTCACTTAGTAGTTTTCAACAATAGCATAATAACGAAACAATGATCATCTTAACAGCATTTCGACAATTTGCAGTAACCAACGGATGCAAAATTCAACTTATCATTAGACTATAACTTGCAGTAGCTAAATTCTTCTAACAAGAGTATGCTAATATCAAAGAACTATCCAAGTCATACGAAGTCGAAATCAACACCAAACAATTCAGAAATTAACCACAGCAATACCCATGATGCAGGGCCTCCACTGGTCAACTTTTGCATCCAATTTCTTACCTCAATATTTCTCATTCCACGCACGACAGTCCACGATTTTCCTCAACAATCCAGAACAGCAGCTGGACACATCACCTTTCACCTTCACACACTCCCACCCAAACGAAAGTAGTTCAAACTAACAGCAAGAGGAAGCACTTTTGCATACAGGAGAGGCAAGTCCAAAAATTAACAGGGAAAAAACTCACCAATCGAATGCCACCATTTATAGACGGAGGAGACTTACCTGGATGGACAGCTGATGGACAGTCACCCAAACCAAGGGAAGGTGGTCCAATGGAAGTCACCCATGTGTAGAACTCGTCATCATCTCAAGAGAGGAGAGGAGTTTTGATTGGATGAGAAAAAGAATGGTGGCTGACAGAAACAAATTTCTCACTTTAAGTTAGTTTTTCAATCGAGGGAAGGCGTTCGAACCTCGACCGCGTATCAACTGAATTCCAAAACTTTCCTTCAGAATCACGTTTTCGGCGGAGGAAAGCAACTGAAGCCTCAACCGCATGTCGACCGAAATGTCCAAAAATACAAACAGATTCAAATCCTTCTCGACCGCACTTAACCGCATATCGACCGAAAATCTCTAGTGGGACCTTGAACGAGTTTAGGTCAAGACACCATTTCAACATCTCAACCTTGACTCGACCAGAAACACAACGAGTCACCAGAATGTGTTTTCGGTTGAAGCATTTGACCAAACCACAGCCGCAAGTCGACCGAAAACTCATAATGTAGGATCGATATACGCCTATAGAGGGGGGTGAATATAGCGTTTTAACTTTTTCGTGTGATATTTTAATCTCTAATTACCCTAAGTGATTTAATGCATCTTATTAAGATATCGATAACAAATATATGCAATAATATAAAGAGTAAGGGTTAGAAAGATGCACACAATATTTGTTTACGCGGTTCGGCAAACTAGCCTACGTCTGCGCTCCAAGTTGCACTTGGAGTACACTAAGTAATTGGCTTGCGGGTGCCAATAAAACCGTTTACAAATTGACTATTAGACGGGGCGTCACCCTTGACTAATTCTTAGGTCGTCAACCTTAGACTCTTACGAGTCGTCACCCTAAATTGACTATTGCGGGGCGTCACCCAATGATGAATTCTTAGGGAATCACCCTTTACAATCAAGCACAATAATAATTCGGAGATTTACTCTCAAATCCATCTAATCCGAATTCTCCCAAAATATAACTCTCAAGTTCAGAATAGGGAGAATTGGATATACAACAATATTGAAAGCTCACAAAGATTTTATCGCGTATGAAAATCGGCAGAGCTTCGCTTTAGAATCCTTGGTTCGTTATCGAGAGCTTGGAGTGTTCCTCTATTTATACACTGCCACTGCTACTTCCGGACGACCTCAGCGTCCGCACCTATCGTCCGCACGACAGTTGCAAAAATGCCCGTTGAGAAAAATAGCCGTTGCACAATTCTGGGCATTTGCGGACGCCATTTTCATCATCTGCTTCGTCCGCACACATCGTCCGCACAAATCCAGAATTGGACAAATTCAAAGCGGACGCCATTCCTTGCGTCCGCCTCGTCCGGGTATATCGTCCGCGACATCACAGAGATGTTGAGGACGACTCTTCTTCAATTCCCGTCCGCACAGCTGAAGACCCGCGGACGCCAATTCACGTCCACCTCATCTGCAAGCATCGTCCGCGTGATCACCGAATTGGACAGAGGCAAATCGGACGACAAAGCCTCGCATCCGCTTCATCCGCAGCATCCGCGACAGCATAGCCTACTTCATATTTCCACAAAATGTTACCTCTAAGTCATACAAACCTTTCATTCTCCTGCATAGACTTAGAGAAACACATTAAACATTCCCAATACCCTTAATCAAGGGTATTCTCAATTTAATCAATAAAAATGATATATAAGAATTCAATGTATAAACAATTTTTGCACTTTATTAAATTTCACATCATCTTTATCACATAGTCTACACAATCTCCCTTATAGATGATGTCCATAACATAATCTCCCTTATAGATGATGTCCATAACATATAAAGTTGTTTATATCCTAACCTAAGCATGTACTACAAACATTGCATATTTGATCTGCTCAATTAAGTTATGCAATTTATCAACCAATTAATTCAATCAACATGCTACTTAAATACAACTTATTGATCAACTAAATTAGCACACAATTTAGTCATCATCAAAATAAAACTTAGTCTACCAAAAAGATTAACAATAAGTTGTTTACCCTAAAACTAAGCATTTGCATAAAACTATTGCATATTAGATTACTCCAAATAAGTTATGCAATATATCAACGATACAACCATGCACAATGCTACTAAACTCTCCCTAAAAGATATTACAACTTATATATCCTTCTCCCCCTTTTTGTCATAATCAAAAAGATTTCCTAGGGGAGGGGAGTTCAAACACAATCAAGAAATGTTATCAAAATAAGATTAACAAAATAAATTCTCCCCCTTTTTCAAGTAATCTATCCAATAATTAAACTATTAAGGGAATGAGCATTAGAATCCAAAGATAATATCAACAAATAATTCTATTAAAAACAAATTTCTCCCCCTTAATCAATGAATCTAACCAAGAAGCAAACCATGGAGGGAAATATACATTCAATTTCAATTTGTGGTTAAAAGAAAGATACCAATTGTAAAGAACCACAATCACAAGGATTTCTAACAAAAATATTCTCAATGAATAACATCGATTCTAGAAACATTGTCCCCCTTTTTGTCAATACGCAAAGAATCTTATTTGAGGGAAACTCTAAGCATGTGATTTCAAATAATAGATACCAAAAAAATGGAATTCAAGAAATAGATACCAAATGTAGAAAATAGAATCCACTTGATACCAATTTATGAATTAAGAAATTAAATGATAATGCACAATTTGAAGCTAAACAAGTTTTTCAAGGAATTATACAATGTTAAAATTGAATCATTTTTGCCAATTATAATATCAATTGTAAGATCAAAGAGAAAATGGTAAGAGAGATATCAATGTATAATTTCAAAATCAATCTACATGTCTCTCCCCCTATGTTAATCACAACAACAATTTGATTAAGGATATTCCACACATTCAAGTATTTGCTCTCCCCTTTAGAGCAACAATAAAAAACAACTTCATAAAGTCTCTCTCTCTCCCCCTATATAGTTATAACAAGGCAAACCATTGAAGAGATTTTCTAAACATTCAATATAAATTTGATGTGGTAAAGAATAAGATGCCAATTGCAAATAACCACATTACAATCCTATAAAAATTAACCCTCTACATCATTAAGCATACAAAATTCATTGGAGGGTATAAACGTTAAAGTTCAACTTTGAAAAAAAAAATTGAAAACATTTGGAGGAATACAATTTGAATCAAACAAATCAATTTTCAAAAAATAGTTATCTCCCCCTTCATCAAGTTAAAGTCAAGAGGGTAATTAACAAAATATAGATTTAAAAAAAAAATTTGCATGGTTTTGTTTATTTATAAGCTCCCCTTAATGCCAAAAATTAATATGTAAACACAATTTATCGAACTCAAAACAATCCAGAACATTCAGAAATTTCAACAACTTATACAAATCTAAGCATTTCATTCATAAGATTCAAGAAACGATGCAAGTACATAACAAAGTCAAGGGGAAACACTACAACCAAAGTGTTTGTACATTCCTAATCAAACAACAAAATACTTAATTTAGCATAAAATCCTAATCTAGGCATCCGGTAAGTCCTCGTCGTATAAGTCAATCGGAGGTGTAGCAACCGGAGACGCAGGAGCAGCGGGAGGAGCAACCGGAGAAGGAATGCCAGTGGACCAGAGGCTACGTGAAATGTCATCCAAACGCTTATCCATAGAATCAAGGCGACGACCCATAGAATCAAAGCGACGATCCATAGAATCAAAGCGACGATCCATAGAATCAAAGCGATTCATCATTTGAAGCATATACTCTTCAAGGCGTGCAAAATCAGAACGGGAGGCATATGGAGTGCTAAACGTAGAAGTACCAACCTCATGATAGGATGACGGACCAGACTCGGTAGAAGGAAGAGCAAGATGCGGTTCCAAAGGCCGTGGAGGAGGAGAATTAGGAACCGGAACATTGTCTTAACGGGTAATCCACTCACCATTAGGAGCCCGAATGATTCTCATCCGTCCTAAGGTTTGTGGAGAATAAATGTCGAACCGGCGAAGTTCACGAAATTTGGAGGATGAGGGAATAGGAATGTCCATCTCTTTAAACAAGTTCATAAGAAGTAAATTGAATGGAAGTGAACACGAGACAGTATCAGCCATGTCAGCCAATTGAGCAGCAATGATAAATCCTAAATTGAAAGGAGTGTTAGAATACATACGCTGAAGAACATAGAGATCCATGTAGCTAACAAGATCTCGGTGACCAGCACGAGGAAGAACATTGTACTGAAGGGAATGATGAATAACACGTGCCTTAATGTTGAGTTGTTTCGTCTTGGGCTTAACGTGATAATCGTTAATCGAATCACGAAGGATTTGACGCAATAGAATATCGCCCTCTTCCTTCTTGTGAAAAGAAGAAGTGTGAGCATTGTAATATCCCTCCGACAACAGACCTTGGGGACACATTTAGGAGATGAGGAGTGATCTCAATCTCTCGCCCATAAAGATAGCTCTTAACAACTAGAGGACGGTCAGTGTATGACAAATTTGCATAAAACATGCGTATTGTCTTCTCAACAAATGGACCATCGAGAGAAAATAACTTACGTAAACCTATATAGATATACGTATCCGCTAAATCAAGACTAGATAAACGCTCAAAATCGATTTGCTTAGAAGGAATCAATGAACGTTTTTTGAAATCATCATCATAACATTTCTTACATACGTCATTGATGAATAATCTAGACCTATAAACTTGAGTATTTTCGGAAGTTTGAAGAGAGGTGCGTTTTCTAGGAGTACGACTCGACATTATGAAATTAAAAGAGAATTCAATGAAAAACCCTAAGAAACTCTAGACAAACAAGAACAAAGGATGATAAATTGATAAACAATGACAATGGGAGTTGAAAATATGAGAGAAATACCGAAATGAGTGATAGAGAGGCGTCGGAGGTCGCGGGGAGTCGAGGAGCCGAGAGGAGGACGCAAAAGTTAGGGTTTCGGAAGACCCCTGTCTGTTTTAAATTGCGTTTGCGGACGCAGCGGACGTAATTTATTGGCGTCCGGCTCGTCCGCAACACACCAGAAATGAAGCAATTTTAAAAATTCGAACATGCGGACGTTGAGGATGCCATTTTTGCATCCGTACTATGGAATCCGGGAAACCCAAGAAAAATGGAATGAACAAAATTGATCCTATTATTGAGTGGATTCCTCCAACACACTAGAAATGTAAAGTTGATTATTTAGAAGATGTTGAAGATGAATTATCTACAAAGATCAAACCAAGTTAAATTCAAATTCACTTACACACAACGGATTGCCAAAGAAAAATAAATTTAATAGATGAGTAACAATTTTAAGATTAAGGACACTATTGGCGTTCTTTTCCCTTGTATTAATCAATTTGAAAATGGGAGAGAATCAGCAGAGTGCTTCTCAGCGAAAGCATATTCTATCATCAACTATAATTGAAATCAACGTTGCAAAGCAAGTCGATGTTCTCAAACTAAATTTTAAACAAAAATTGTAACCTAAAAACTATTCTTAGCTATTCTATTTTCTCCCCCTATTTCATTATCCAAGTCTAACTCAAGGAAGAAATAGACTCAAAATAACAAAATTAAACATCCAACACTTTTTCAAAGATATGCAATTTAGAATCCAATTGTTGGAACTACATCATCAAAGTACAAATTGAATAAATATAGCAAATTTCAACCTAGAAATAGCACAAGAGAATTCAATCATAATTTTGATCTTCTAATCTCCAAATTAAGAATGAAAATCAAGTTAAACAATTTCAATCCCAAATCAAGAATAGAACAATAGAATTGAATCAATCTATGCTTTAATCCCAATTAAAAATAAAGATTGAGTCAATCAATAATATAAACCATTCTAATCAATCAAACTCTAAATGCTAACCCAAATCAAATTCCACACTAAAATTCAATTATTAAATTAAATCATTTAAAAGGACATTGTGTACCTCCACCAAGTTTATTTCCATTTATAAAAGCATTGGAGGCATCCTTTGAAGTTTCTCCCCATGTGTTGGATATTCAAGTATCCATTCTCCTTTTAAGTTCCTTGGGAGAACCTCCAAACCTACACAATCAATTCGAATTCTTTGGTACCCAAGCCATTTTGGGTTCATTGGTTATAGGTTTGGTTCCTTTAGGAACCCATACAAATTTAGAAATCAAATTTGGTTTAAGATTTAAGCTAGACTTAAATCTAGAATTCACATATAAAGAATGAACAAAATTTGAACTAGCATTTGATTTAAATTTAGAGTTCAAATGAAAAGGATAAACAACTTTAGATTTAATATTTGAATCCAATTTAGTATTCAATTTTAAAGGACAACAAAAAGATTTATGTCCTACACAATTGCAAGAATTACAAATAGATGAACTAACAAATCGATTAGTGTAATTCTTTTTCTTTGCAAAGGGTTCATAACCAATTCCGTCTTTATCGAATGTAACCCCTTGCGCATTCAAGAGCATATTTAAATTTTTACTTCCATTAGTGAATTTAAGCACAATAGAGTTTAAATCATCATTCTTTGCTTTCAATTCACAAATATCAACCTCAAGCAATTCAATTTTAGCCTTAGTATCAAAAATAGATTTAGATTTAATATTCAAAAGACTAATCTCATTTTCATGTGATTTGATACAACCATTCAATGTATCATTTCTAATTTTCAAATCACAAATTTCATGCTCATGAGAATTAATTATTGCAATCAAATCACAATTTTTAATATTCAATGAGTCAATTTCATTTTTATGTGATTTGATAGTACCAATCAATTTATCATTCAATAATTTCAAATTACGACTATCATGCTCAAGAGATTTAAAGGAAGCATTAGATTTATCAATGATGCTTTGCAATTCAACAATTTGATCCTCATAAGATTTATCCAAGTTTGCATGCTTTTTGATCAAATTGCTATGCTCCTTTTTCAATACTTTGTATTTATCTTTAAGCTCATTAAAATTATCTAGCAATTCATTAAATAAATCATCATCATTAACAACATCATTAAAATCTGAATTGCTATCATAGTCATTTACCTCAATGTCGTTGGCCATGAAGCATACATTGATTTCTTCCTCCTCTTTTTCCGAGGACGAACTCACTTCACTTTTAGTTATTTGATTTGTGCCTGCATATGTTAGCTCAAGTGTTTTCCATATATCGAAGGCACTATCACAAGATTGAACTTTATCAAATTCATTTTTACTCAAAGCACTAAATAAGATATTCATAGCTTTGTCATTTAAATTCCAATTGTGCTCATCTATATCACTGAAATCACAACATGGTCTAGGAAAAATTATTCCTTTTTCAATGATTTTCCATAAAAAGAAATCAATGGATTTAATAAAAATTTTCATTCTACACTTCCAATAAAGATAATTACTACCATCAAAATGTGGAGGTGTAGATGTGCATTGACTTTCAACAATTCTATCGAAATCCATAATCAATTATAAACACTAGAATTGATCAAAGCTATTCACAATAAATTTCAACAAGAAATTCAATAAGAAAATTTTTCAATAGATGAAACTCAACAAATATTACAAATGTGCACAATCAATGAAATATCACACAAAAATTTAAATACCTGCTCTGATACCAATTGTAGGATCGATATACGCCTATAGAGGGGGGGGGGGTGAATATAGCGTTTTAACTTTTTCGTGCGATATTTTAATCTCTAATTACCCTAAGTGCTTTAATGCATATTATTAAGATATCGATAACAAATATATGCAATAATATAAAGAGTAAGGGTTAGAGAAGTGCACACAATATTTGTTTACGCTGTTCGGCAAACTAGCCTACGTCCGCGCTCCAAGTTGCACTTGGAGATACACTAAGTAATTGGCTTGCGGTGCCAATAAAACCGTTTACAAATTGCCTATTAGACGGGGCGTCACCCTTGACTAATTCTTAGGTCGTCAACCTTAGACTCTTACGAGTCGTCACCCTAAATTGACTATTGCGGGACGTCACCCAATGATGAATTCTTAGGGAATCACCCTTTACAATCAAGCACAATAATAATTCAGAGATTTACTCTCAAATCTATCTAATCCGAATTCTCCCAAAATATAACTCTCAAGTTCGGAATAGGGAGAATTGGATATACAACAATATTGAAAGCTCACAAAGATTTTATCGCGTATGAAAATCGGCAGAGCTTCGCTTTAGAATCCTTGGTTCATTATCGAGAGCTTGGAGTGTTCCTCTATTTATACACTGCCCCTGCTACTTCCGGACGACCTCAGCGTCCGCACCTATCGTCCGCACGACCGTTGCAAAAATGCCCGTTGAGAAAAATAGCCGTTGCACAATTCTGGGCATTTGCGGACGCCATTTTCATCGTCTGCTTCGTCCGCACACATCGTCCGCACAAATCCAGAATTGGACAGATTCAAAGCGGACGACATTCCTTGCGTCCGCCTCGTCCGGGTATATCGTCCGCGACATCACAGAGATGTTGAGGACGACTCTTCTTCAATTCCCGTTCGCACAGCTGAAGACCCGCGGACGCCAATTCACGTCCACCTCATCCGCGAGCATCGTCCGCGTGATCACCGAATTGGACAGAGGCAAATCGGACGACAAAGCCTCGCGTCCGCTTCATCCGCAGCATCTGCGACAGCATAGCATACTTCATATTTCCACAAAATGTTACCTCTAAGTCATACAAACCTTCCATTCTCCTGCATAGACTTAGAGAAACACATTAAACATTCCCAATACCCTTAATCAAGGGTATTCTCAATTTAATCAATAAAAATGATATATAAGAATTCAATGTATAAACAACTTTTGCACTTTATTAAATTTCACATCATCTTTATCACACAGTCTACACAATCTCCCTTATAGATGATGTCCATAACATATAATCTCCCTTATAGATGATGTCCATAACATATAAAGTTGTTTATATCCTAACCTAAGCATGTGCTACAAACATTGCATATTTGATCTGCTCAATTAAGTTATGCAATTTATCAACCAATTAATCCAAGCAACATGCTACTTAAATAGAACTTATTGATCAACTAAATTAACACACAATTTAGTCATCATCAAAATAAAACTTAGCCTACCAAAAAGGCTAACACATAAATGTACAGTCTGTGACAATTTTCAACTTATAATTTCTCAAAATATTTCTTCCTTTAATTACACTACACTAAGTCCCAAATTAACGATTATAGAACATTTCTTCATTTATAAAATATTCGCTCGTTCAATAAAATATTTACATAATACAGAGAGAATTTATCCAGGCATTACAATAACAATATTATTATTAAAAGAAATTGAATAACATTGTTCAAATAAGTGAGAAACGGAAATGAGATTTCTAGACATTATTCAACAATAAAAATTTATTTTAAAAATATAATTTTGTTTCTCCTACTACTGAAACGGAAACTAGTGTCTCATTGCCCACTCTCATAGTGAACTTCCTATCTACTAGCTTCCAGTACGAACTAAGCATCTGTAAATAACAACAAACATGATTAGTCGCACCTGAATAACCTATGCAGGGTGATAAATCATTCTCAACTAACAAGGTTCAATAACAAGTAAATCAAATTTACATGTCTGCTTTTGTTTTAACTCAGCGAGATACTTTTTACAGTTTCTCTTCCAATGACCATCAACTCCACAATGAAAACATTTTCCTTTGGGCTTTTTCTAGCTTGAGCTATTCTTGTTTCCCTCGTTAGTCTTGTTCTTTTTATTGGGATTGTCCTTCTTACCCCTTGCTGGATTTGCTCCTGGAACTTTGCCTTTTTTCTGAAATTTCTTCCTCTTCTTAAAGGAAGAGTGAGAAGAGGAGATTTCAACAACATTTGTTTTTCCCTACTTCTCTTTAGAAGAAATGGATTCATAGGTCGTAAGCTTGTTGAGCAATTGACTCATATCGTAACTGAGTTTGTTCATGAAGTAGTTGCTCCTGAATTGTAAGAACTGTGGGCTCAAGCTTTCTAAAATCATGCTCACTTGAGTAGCCTCATCAATATGGGCCCTATTAATTTCAAGCTCATGAATTTTCCTAATCATCATCAACACATGCTCTCGAACGGAGGTACCAGCCCGCATTTTGCTATTCATGAATTTCTTAATAGCTTCATGACATGCTTAGTCAAATGGTTTACCATACATGTTCTGAAGAGACTCCATTATCTCATAAGTAGTCTCTGTGTTCTCAAATTTTGTGTTAAAAACATTTGTCATGGAAGCGAGTAAATAAAAATGAGCTTTGTCATTTACTCGTTTCCATGTCGCGATCGGTTCTCTCTCCTCCTTCGTGGCATTTTCAGCAGGGACCGGAGGACATTCATCAATCAAGACAAACTTCAACTTTTCGTGCACAAGAATTATATTCATATTCTTTTTCCAATTGACGAAATTATCGCCAGTCAACTTTTCAGTCGCAAGTACATTAATCATGAAAGAAGATATTATGCTGTAATAAATAAATAAATAAAGATTAATATTATGTTTAAAATTCATAAGAAATATGGCAAGTAAAATGATGCATGAGCATGCTAAATTACTAAATAAAATGCAAATGTTATTATTGCCTCGATATATAATATTTTTCCTTAAGGTAAAAATATTATCTATTAATAAATTTATTCAAAATATATCATAATTTCAAAATTTATTAACTATCGATTAGTTTTGGTCAAAATGTGATTAACACATTATATCACATTCTCATGAGTGTATACCACCGTTTTGGTTTGATAAAACTTAGCTTATAATTGCCACCTTAAGCATGGTCAACCATAAAATACATTTTATAAAACATATCTCTAAGAGACCAACCATAGTATTGATCTAAGTGAACACTCTCCTTAGAGAGGACGATAACAAAGTCGTCTTAGAGCCCTGCTTAAATCTCATGTTGTTGTATCAATGATGGAGACCATAGAAAGTTACGCTTAACTCTTCGCTCCCACTCATTATTTTGAATTATAGTGATTTCATAGAATATCACATAGTATATTAAATCTATATAAAAAAGATTTAATTAAAATAAATTTATTTTATATAGATTATTAATTTTATAATCAAATTATAAAATTAATAATACTAAATAAACAATTTATTTAGCACTTACAAAATAATGTAAAAAATTTTAATAATTAAAATTTTGCATTATTTTTTTTCACATAATTCATAAATATGAATTAATAGTTTTAATCTAATTAAAACCATTAATTTTTAACAGACTAATTTATTAAAATTAAATAAATAAAATATGTGTTAAGAATGCATGTCAATGTGAGAAAACTAAATGATAAGTAAGTTCTATATGCAAGTACTATATGACATGTGAATGAATGACAATGATAAAACAACTTATATCAAGCATAAAAATGAATGAAATATTGACCGGGTCGATTTAGGTATTTCTAAAATTACATGTAAACCCATAAAAAAATTATATAAAGTCTTGGTGGGGTCCACATTTTTGCGTCATACGTCGCGGTGACAACAATCATACACTATAGTCTTGCTCCAAAATTTATCTTGTCGTCTTTCTTTCTTTGATCTCCATCAACATTACATAAAGAGTATTTACCCAAGACAAATTTGGTTTATATCAAGATTAAAAAATAAGAAATTTAAAAATATTTCTAACCCAAATCAACCACATGAAATTACGATCATTATTTCAATTATGCAAATATCCATATATTCAACATTAATATATATATATATATATATTAAAATGCATAAGTCTACTCATCATCACATATCATGATTTTCATAAAATCACATTATTAATATATTATAACTACAACAAAGCTATGATACCAATTGTTGGTTTTTAGGTTCCCTCGCACGGCAGAATTACCAATGTTCATAACAACGGTAACGTGCGTAACCTATGTATCATAAAAAATTTTTAACATGAACATAAAACGGATCGTTGTTATAATATATTAATAATAATATGTATTTAAAAATCTTTATTTACATCTAATCTAAAAGATTATGAAATTGTACCTTTTGTAGCTTACTTCATACGGGTACAAAATCAACTTTCGATCTTCTCCATCAACCCTCCTCACCTTGAATAAGCACGTGTGGGCATGATGAACGCAGCAAGATCACACTCAATTTATGATAGATCGTATTCTCAACTAATGAGACAATCCATTTGGATTTAGAGAACGATTCTCTAAAACCAACACGGAAGACACACAAATTTGCTCTCAACATGTATTCTTCAATTTCAAAAATTTGCTAATGAAGTTGAATCTCTATTTATAGTAGAATAACTCCATAATGGTCATTATAACATTTAAAGTAAACCACTACAAATATTAATCTCCCATTTAAGTTAGAATTGGTTTCATACATTTATCACAAAAATGTTATGGAAATCAAAACATCTTGTCACCATAGATCAACACTTGGTACAATGACATTAAGTCAAATTTGACATAATCTGTAACGACCTGGTTTTTATAACCTTTTAAAATTGCGTTAAATTTAAAATTTTTCTAAAACAGCTAAAATCTTTATTAAAACTTCTTAATTAAATAAGAGTTCTCTTCTAAAAATTCGGACCGTTAAAAACTTTTTACTTAGACTCATTATGAAAATCGTTCTAAGCAACGAAAAGCTATAGTTACATAATCTTTTCTCAAAACATAACGGAAGCGTAAACAACTCATTTAAGAAATACTAAACAAATTAATACGTGTTAATTACAAAACATTTTTATCTTTTACTTTCCTTAGCCTAGCCAACCACAAGTCCTGCTCGTGCAAATCCTTCATCAACTGCTCCTTGATTCATTCATCATTTTCTCGTGTGCATATACATGTACCTACACCATTAGCAACTGTGAACCTGAGCCTAATGGAGTGGGTCCGCCCCAAACCAATCTTTTCTTTACATTTCATTCATTCTTTCTTTCTTACATAACTCGTACGTCGAGTGGGAGATTAGAGGAACCCTGTGGAGGGGGATTGCCTATTGGATACTAACCACCTATGGTAGCTGGTCTCGTTCCCAAGTAGGGTGGAGATCTGTCCAATCTACCTAATTAGATCCGCACTACCCGTCCGTCCCCTAACTCCCCATTTTTTTTCTTTTTCTTTCATTCTTTTCTTTATCATTTTCCTCACATAATGCATGTGAATACGCCCTTCCGATGGGGCATTTTCTACTTGTTTCTATTAGCATGATGCATGTACATGAGAAACATTATCATGATGCATGTCATTGAAAAATAGTAATAGCCATAATATAAAAGTATGAAATAAAAAGTAGTAATCACAACCATATACATACAAGTAAGAGACAGAATAAAATCTACTAATATCCTATACATAGCGATACATTCTAAACATGCTTGGCAGTTTAAACAAAAAAATAATCATATGACAATATCCTAAACATGCTTAGAAATTAAACTAATAACGTGCGATTAGCATAGGCATGATAATTAAAGTAGCATGATGACAACGTAAACAAATAATTAAAGTAATGACACTGCTAATGGTGTAGGGCCTCCACTGGCCAACGACTCTACTCAATTTCTTACCTCAAAACTTTAACGTGTATCGACGCTTAACCGTTATTTTTTTTTTCTTCTCTTTTAGTACCTTCATAATTTAATAACATTTATCATTAATAATTATGACTTATAAATTTCATCCTTTTCCTATCCGTAATTTACATGATAATTCTAGGAACTCGTTAACATCTAAAACGAATATAACCTATCCCATATTCTTGTTTAACTAATTAACAACTCGCACGTAAAGATGCAATACAACATTTAAGCAGGGAATACCAATATCCAATGGAACGCACTTATGACCCTTTTTATCCAAACAGAATGGTAGTAATAAAATCATCTATTACGAACAATGTCACAAAGGCTTCTCACAATATCACAGTTCCCCAAACAAAAACTAAAACGCAAAGTATGTTCATGCTTCAATATCAAACTATAAGACGGTAGTTAAATTATTCCAATTACCGCACAATATCAAAACTACTCATAAAATAGGTTCTGCATAGCACAATAACTAGCGGGGTATATTCTGTCCAATAACAATGTTCAGCCCATTATTATCCATCCACAGAAACAGTTACAAAGTTCAAGTGTTCATCAGCATTAGAACGGAAAAATCCATTAGATAATGAACTATTGGTTATAAGCTATCTCTCGTGATGAATCAACAATCCGAAGCGTCAAGCTTGGCATGATAGGCAGTTACGTCATAAACCCATTTTAAAAGACTACCAGACTTGGGGTTAACTACACGAAATATTCTTTCTTTTTCGTAGAATCTTTTTTTTATATATGAATATTCGTTTTTTCACCTCAAGAGTTGACCGATTCAATGAATCTGTTGATTCGAAATCAAGGCAATTAATCAATAATGTTCAGCTCATAGAGGAGTTTATTGGACACTAATCCAACAACATAGCATTTACAGCGAAGTATCATTCATCCTACATCTTTTTCTTTAACATAATCTTCACATAAAACTATGAAAACTAGGAAGCATCATTGGGTATCTTCATCACAACCAAACAGAACAACAGCAAATCCTCAACCTCACAACAGATACACTTTTTCCACTTTAACAACCTCAATTCATAATTCATCAATAGGAGAGGAAAGCAATACCTGGAGCTCACCCTTGAGGAACCCTACGACCTCCACTGTCATTCCAGAACTCCCCACATACATCTTTCTTCTTTCCACAACATGACAGAATAGTTCATCACCAATAGCAGGGTAATTACTTTCATAAAACTCATAAGAAAAATTGGAAGGAATTCCTCACCTAAAGACAGAAGCCCAACCACTCGACCATCAATTCCCTCTCCAGCCGCTCTGTCTCCATTTCGCCCAGCTTCACAACACATCGAAGGGGAACACTCTCTGCCTCAAATTGATGGCAGAAAGTATAAACTCTCCTCCACTCCCAAAAGTCAGGTGTTCCCCACTTCGCATTTTCATCCCATAATGCAGAGTGCGATTCCAGATTGGAAGGAATGTGGGGGTTGTCTACTTAGAAGACAACGGTTCAACCTGAACCGATCAAGCCGGATTCAGTCACACCCAAGTCAAAGCTCGACCCGATGCTAGAAATTGCAGCCCCTTGACGCCAATTCCCTCTTGCTGAGTACCACGTCGGCCATTCCATCGCCATCCATTGCCGTCGGTGACCAAAATCGATAGAGCGTCGATGTTCGATGCTGCCTCGATCCAACTCGCAAGCCGATGCTTCGTCGGAGCCCTAGCCGACCCTCGTCGTTTGCCACAGTAGTTCACCTTTCACCGAACGACATGCACCCGAGCCTGAGCTCGCCGTCGCCATTCCTCGCTCGAACACCCTCCCGCATCCGATCTTCTTCTCCCTCGATCTCTCTCTTTGCATCTCACTCTCTCCCTCGATCCTCCATTCGACAGAATGGTCGAAGGCCAAATGGAAAAATCTCTCTCCCTTCTTTCTAATTTGTGAACCGGACCAAATGGCGTGAACCGATTCTGCTGAACCATTTCATGCCTTCCATAACCCCCCTTAATTTTCTTTAATCCAATAAATTCAATTTATTTAATCCCTTTACATATTTAATTCCAAATAATCCAATTTATCCTATAAATCTCATTTCCTCTTCTTTTTAATTAATCTTAATTATTCTCCAATAAATTCCTTAAGTTATAATCTATGAATACGTCATTGGTAATACCCCGATAATTATCCAATTAATCTAAATATTCACAATTATTTTTCAATTATCCTTATTAAATTTTGTCATAAAAAGTCGGGGTATTACATAATCCATTTTAAAAACTATTTTTAAAAGTTACTTTATGTTTGTTAATTAATTGAATAATCAATAATTCAATTATTTCATTTAATGGAATATAACAAACATATTAACTATAACAACTTTTGTCATTGTGTATTTATTAATTGAATGATCAATAATTCAATTATTTTATCTAATGGAAAATAATAAACTTATTATTGAGTGTATTAAGTAATTAATTCAAAATTAATTATTTAATCTTCTTTGTTCATTTTTCTATTATTCGAATAATGATAAAAGGCGACGAAGGGACCGATGGACCTATAATTTTAAGCTCCAGTAATATTTCATTAATTAATATAAACTCTTTATATTAATTAACATAATTATTAACTCTAAAGTAATTCCACTAAATACTTAGAATTGCACTCTCAAAAACTATAGAGTATATTTACTCAAAGTAACATCTATTGATGTAGTCATTACATATGTATTAACCCTTCATTTAGATTCGCAATAGAGCTAGGTTTATAATATGTTAACCTATCATATTGGTTCTTTATCCTTGACTACCATTATCCACTACTTTTCGTTTCCTTTTCAAAACCATACATGAAAACCATTTTTGTATCTTTTGAAAACTATAATGCATGATTCTCGTGAATACATACAGTTCTATCATATCATTCCAATAATCTCTAATCATGCTTATTTATGAAACATATCATTAAAAGAACCTAACTCTAATAAACAGTCAGCAAACAATAGCACAATATACGGAACATGCTCAATTTGCGGTAAAGTAGTAAACAACCTAAATATTCTGTAAAAGTGGTAACAATCAGCAAACAAGATCCTAATTCTTGTGATGTAGGGTCCGAAGACCAAAGCACAATAAGTATCAACTTACCTGGCATCCTTAGCGCTTTTTAGCACTTAATGTTATCCATCACAATACCTTCAAAATTAATAAAACTTTCAGCAACAACTACTTCCTATCATTCATTCCATAATATCGTCAATGAATTAGAAAAGATGTTTGATTAATGTAGCATAGTCTCGACCAATCATTTCTAGCAGAAAGTAACCCACTAAACCTTATTCTCCTCAATCCTTCTTCACTTTACCGTTTATCATTTATTCAAACATTTCTCAACAATATTCATCAACGGAGAACCATTTCAAAAATGTAAACCCAATACCCTCAACGATGGACCAATATTAATATCCAAACATATAGAAGTGATACACTGTGAATACATCAAGAAATTAATATGCAGCCAACAACAGGGCATTATCCATTTATTTCATCCTCCAACAATTTTGTCTAACATGACAGTAAATAATAGAGAATCAAACTTCCATTGACCAATAGCCAAGTTTCAAGATAACATTCTTCAACTCAGAGAGAACAATTCCAACCAATCAGTAATTAACCGTAGAACCAATGTCTATTTACAGAGAAATGCACCTACTAGTTATGTCCAATAACATTTTCCAAGGCAGTAATAAAAGGTTAACAACTTAAGGCTAATCACATAGTCCATAAAATCAATTAGGGGAAAGATGAATACCTGAAGCATCCACGAGGAGCATAGAGGACAGCATCTCCAAACTCACTGCCTTTTCTCCACATCACCAGAGAACTCTCCTTCCCCTTCTGTCATTTTTCTCTCCTCAATTTCTCATTTTGTCTCACGTTCAGTTCAAACACCAAAGAGAGAGTTCTCTCCACTCCAAATTCCTCTATCTTATTCATCCATTCGTCCCTGCAATTCACAGCTGCAATCCAAGAAATCCAACGCAGCAGCCACCAACGACAGAGAATCACCCATGACTTACCTCATCAAACGCACGGGTTCTTTTGTCGCCCGCGAACCAATGCCAACAGACCGTCGCGGGTTCTGTTCACACCACGCTCGTCGGAGGAGCTCGCAAGTCGTCCTCCCTTCGCGAAGCCCAGCACCCGTGAAACTTCGGCTGAAGCTTCACAGCGCCTTCACAAGCAACCCATCGGAGATCCTGCTCACCCAAGCTCCATCGCCGTCGACGCCTTGGGTTCCCACACAGCTCACCGCCCAGAGAATAGTGCCTTGTCGCCGCGAAGAAGCCTGGCCGAACCCCAGCCCTCCGCCGCTCCCGTCTCCCTCTCGCGCTCACTCTCCCTTCTCCTTGTCTCACCTCTCTCGGGTTCCCTCTCACGCAATTCACCAGAAAACATTTAACCCTAATTTCATATCCCCCTTTTGATTTCTTTTCAGTCATGAGTCGACCAGCCCAAACCGGCCAGCGAACCAAACCGACGTGAACCAAACCGGTTATTTTCAATTCTTCCTTAATTTTAAATCCTAATTCCATTTAATTATCCCTCTACTTAATTATCCTCTTACACTTTAATTCCAATTAATCCCATTTTCTTTTCATCCTTAATTTAATTTCACTACCATATTTATTTAATTATTCCCCAATTAATTTTTCTTAAATTATAATCTATTGGTTACGTCCTTAGTAATACCCCGATAAATATCCGACTAATCCAAATACCCCCAATTACTTTTCAATTTATTCTTATTAAATTCTGATAAAAAAATCGGGGTATTACATAAGTTGTTAGCTAAAATACTTTAGTGGTTGATGTAACATCCCGTTTTTTATTTAAAATTTTTCTTTTTAAATTTCATTCATAAAACATGTGAAGGTAAGCGATAGAGTAGCATAAGCGGAAGCCTTTGAATTAAAACATACAAATATCTCCTTAAACTAGTTTAAAGTAAACATCATTTAAAAACAGTTTAAAATCCTTAAAATACTTAAACATGCTTTATTTCATTTCATGAGTCATAAACCCCAAGGTCAATTTGAGCCGTGTAATGAAAGTGCTATCAAGTCATACTTCCTCCACGCGCACATCATTAATTTCATAGTTATCACCTACGTCACAAGAGAAACTGTGAATCTCACGTCCAGTAAGAGATATAATGAAATGCAATGTTCAATGTATGTTTATGCAGTCATGCAGTCTGTCTCATAAAAGAATCTATCTTTTCTATCATTTCCTTTACGTTTTCCTTAATCAGTCCAAACGTTGGGGATTTTTGGTGCAGAAGAAAGGATACATCCTATTGTCCATGTGGGCTTAACCGTCACTCCATCCCTATGTGGGATGAGCTTTATCCATTAGGGGTGTTACCACCAAAAACCATCACCAAATCTCCTGAACCCCCACACGTCGATTTACGTTTATTACATTCATTTCTTTATTGTGTAATGCATGTATATATCTACCTTTTCATAACATATCTAACCACGATGCATGTCATGTATGCAATTCTCACAATTTAACAGTTTATACTACACATTGAAAAAACAACACAATCTACGTAACAGTTTATTGAAGCATGGAACAACAAGTCACTTTCAATCTATCTAACACATACTGTAAACCAACAATTTAACAAGCAGTAGCAACATATGCATAAGCTCCAACCTATCAACATGCTATTAAAATCTTAAACAAAACAAGGAGCTATTCAGACTATGTTCTCAACATTTATATCCAATTACAGAGCACAGAACAACACTTATCAAGCAGAATATTTCAAAGAATAACTTCTACATTACCAATTAGTACAGCAGTAGCTAATTTCACATGTTATTACCAAACAGAGAGTGAATATATAGTGAATATTAGTTAGCCAAGCAATATACTCGAAAATTTGTTTGAACCGTAATGTACAACAACAAGGAAATCAATAGAAACTTCTTTCCTACATCCATTTCTACCAGCAAAACATTAATCTATCAAACATAAACTACAAAGAACATTAGAACCCTATTACTAACATACCCTTTTCATTCTATCATCATGCAAAGAGTAATTTAACCAGCATAACATTTCCATTAACAAATTCTTATCGAAGCAATAACTATAAATATGGCAGAATTCATTTAACATGCATATCCATCAAGAAGCAACACAAACGACCCTATTCTTGTGATGTAGGCCACCTCTGGCAAAACACATGCATAATCTCTTACCTCTCTTCACAATAATCCTATCTTGTTGAGGCTTCTTCCGACAATCACATTGCAGCAAAAATTCTCTCTTGAAAATCCTCATTCAGAACTACATAGCAACACCTCAGAACTCTTCAGAAAACCAAAACAGAAATTTCTTTCAGAAAACACCAGGAGGTTTGTTTGTTCTGCCAAAACTCTCTCAAATACGCTTATAAGTCTACAGAGAAAGTTGATGAGCCGCGACATTTCAATTTCCAAACACCCCTTCAATTTTTCAGACGTTGGTTAACCATTTTCTAAGCGATTCTTGATATTCCGGTCAATCATCTCCTTCTTGTGATCGACCGCAAATTATCAGAATTATAAACTTCATGACCACGATCGACTGTGATTCATCAACGATCAACCGCAAATCTTCCTTTCTTGAATTACCGGTTGATCACCCCTTCAGTGGACGACTGATCGCAAATCAATATTTTCCAATATGCTTTGGACACGATCGATCATGTCACGACCCAGAGGTGGGATAGACAGAAACGTCGGGCCAAACGACCCAGTCTTCGAAGAAGACTTGATCGCCCAGCCCAAGGCTTGTTAAATTATTGTGAAAGACTTGTATAAATACCCAGCCGCGACCCACTTGTGATGAGCCATAGTTCATATAGTGATTGTAAGATTTAAAAATAATGCATAAATAATAACTTAAGAATCTAAGTAAGTACTGTGCATACAATCTAGGAAATCCAACAACCAAGTTAAGTGTTTTTACAGTCATCCAAATTAAAAGCTATAGTCGTCCATTGTTACGCTTACCAATAAATGAGAGTTCGACTAAGGAAATGAAATAAAATAAAATAGCAGTAGAGCCTTCAACCGAGACTCTAACCTGGGAAAAATAAGTTGATTGGGGTGAGTGACTAGCTTAGTATGGAATTTAAACTAAATGTAATGCGCATGTAAAACTTGTTTTACTATTTTCGTGAAAACCATGATTTTTGAGAAATATGCATGTTTTTCAAAAACATTTGAAATCCATTTTCTCCTTTAGAAAACTTGGCCCGAAGGCCCCCGACGAGATATTTAAGAAGCATGGTTTTATATATAGACAGCTATATGTTAAAATACCATCGTCGTGTTTCATCACAGAAACTGTAATCCGTGAAAAGGGAGGAACACTCATGGAATCCCCCAAACAAACTCACAGAAAGGCGGTGACCGTTTTCGGGCAGCACCTCAAGAGCCAAGAGGAAGAAAAATGACGGAGGTCCGTAGACTGAGCCCGTCACCCGGGTTGTCGTGCAAATTTTGCGACGACACGCTCGTAATATATAAACACCCTGATCAAGTTTAGGGATTCGCAACCCAAGGAAGCCTCATCTCCTTCCTAATATCATATTTCACACAGCGCGCAAACAAAATATCTAAACGCAGCAAGAGATGTATCGGGGATAGCCTCCTAATACTATGACGTCGAGACCGTCTAGAGTGCCAAGAGGATCCATAAATCCCGTAACAGTATCCAGTATATCACACCATGAAATCAGATGCACGAAAGTAAACGTGTAAAACCTTCATACATACATAATATAAAAAGCTAACGTGCTATCGAATAGTTTCCGTCAGGTTTTTCATATGTGGTATTCCACAAAATATGATTTTGAAAACAATGCAATGTAATGCAAAACAATTCAGTATAAAACCTCTACCTCGTCGGCAATCTCTCCTTCTATCCAAAGGAGCAGTAACCTCAGGTACTGGCTCAAAGTCCTTGAACTCGACAGAGCCTATAAATATGTCAAACACAAGAATTGAAATCAACAACATTAAGTAAAGGAGTGGGAGGACCCCATACTGGGGATAGAAGCCCAACCGAAGTGTAAGTGATTCATCTAATAATCCCCAACCAAATCCTTAAACTTTGAAGATTAAGTGAAATAATCTTATACCTAGTCTAAGCTTATGTTCATCCTTAACAACAAAAGTAGAACTCCAACTCATCTATCATTCCATTAACAGACCCATCCCCAATATTTAATAGTGACCCGAACTCACCTTCATACTTTTATAAACTACAACGCAATAGTTATGCAGTAAAATTGTAGCGCATTCACAGTGAACAATTCATTAACTTCTCCATTCAGACATCAATTGAACCCAAAATCCAACCCTTCAAGATTTCAACAGAATAGGGAACAAGATAATCCTCCCAACAAATCTTTCCAAAATTATCACCTGAGACAGAACTCCAATCAAAAACCAATTTAACAACTGTCTGTTAATCCCTTTACAACAAACTTTAATCTAAATTAAAAACAACCCAAACACCTCAATTTCATGAATGAACCAAAACAAAACATATCTCAAACCAACCTCGCAGATGCACTTAACCATAACTGACAGAGGCAACCTAATTTAGACAGAGGCATTTTCACATTATCAGCAACATAACAATATAGCAACCAAAATGAGACATAAAGCAACTAACATCAATGAAACCCATCCAAAATCAAGTAGAGCCTTAACATTAGATTTATCAGAGCACAACAGAGAAATTTGTTCTCAACCATTATTCATCATCGCAGTGAATTTAAACAGAGAAAAGAACCTCTAACACCTTGCACCAAAATCAGAACAGAACCGGCATTTCCAAAACACAAAGAATCTCACCATGACTGAAGAATGACGGAATGCAACTCCTCAGTTTTGTTGATTTTCGTCCAGACAGATTTTCCCCTCTCAAAACTATGACATCGAATTTATAGATTAGAAACAGAGCATGAACAAAAATGATCGGGCGAGAGGCAAAAGAATACCCACGGCATTCTTACTTGGATGTTACAGTGAAGCTTCTTTTATGTCTACATGGAGTTTATCTTACCGAACATGTGTCACCAATCAGAAGAGAGCAAGCTGAAGATAAAAAGTAGCTAGAGCAGCAGGAAAGAGGATTTGATGGAAACTGTTAGTTTTTACTTTCTGTAATCTTCTTCTCTTTTTGTTATTCTTCTTCTTCTTCCCTGTAATTCTTCTTTCTTTTTCCATAAATTTCTCTTTTTCTATTGAATACTGAGTAAAACCTAACAAATGGTATCAAAGTTGTACGATCCAACAATAGCAGACAATCGTTCCGAAGCAAATGATGAAGCATTTTGGCAAATTGAGGGGAAAATGAAAGGAATAGCCTCTTCTTTCACCTCTGTTTTCTCTCGTCTGGAGGTAACCGAAAAAAAGTTTCAACATTTGGCTACTCGCCAAGATAGACTGGAAGCTACAGTTCAAAATATGGCTCAAGATTTTGCAGCTAAGCATGAAGCAGTTATGCCTTCTTTTGCACAATTGCTGCCAAATCGATCGGAAGCGTCCCCTGGTGCAGCTGCCGCATATAATATTCCGTCCAGTTCTCAGTTTTTGCTAACAGGTGATGCTCTACGCCCTGATTTCAGTTCACAGTCAAGATTACCACCTCTTGAACTTTCATTTTTTTTCTGGAGACGGACCAAGAGAATGGTTGAGGGAAGCAAATAGGTTTTTCATTATGTAGCAAGTTCCAGTTCATTTGCGATTAGGAATGGTGGAAATGAATTTACAAGACCAAGCTTCTATTTGGTTTGATGGTTTTATATCAACTTATCCTCATGCTACTTGGGATTTGTTTGCCAATGAATTGTGCCATAGATTTTCTGCTTCCAACTCCAAGAATCTGGATCTTCAGGTTAACACTCTTGACATCTCAGAGATGACTAAAATTGCCATCTCAGTTACTATTGCGGAAGAAAACCAAAATGGAGATTTTATCTTCGGCGAGGATGAGTTAATAGCTAGAAACCTGAATCAAATTTCAAGTCAGGTGCAAAATTCTTATTTCCCTACCTTTGATGATTCTGAGTATACAATGGATATAATATTTCATGGGAATTTGATTCCTAAAGACATGGTTATGAGTTTAGAAATTGAGAGCAGACCTAAGATCTGGGAAACAAATGTGATAGATCACGGATTGATTTTCGTTCATAAGGGGGTCAGTAAAACAGTTTCAAATAGAAGTTGGAGCTTTCATCTTGCTGTGGATATTGTAAACATTAGAGCTATCTCAACTATACAATGCCATGGTAAGCCCTCTGCACTCTTGTCGTCAATTCATTATACTTTTATATTTGATCTTGGTGGAAGATAGTTGAACACAATGGTTAGTAAAGAGAGTTGACGAGACTGACTCATCCTTAAAAAACCTGAACCAATACAAAACACAAGTTCAGGAACTCCAAAAAGAAAAAATGATAGTTTGGTAATAGCCCAGGCATTTATGAGCACTGTGCAGGATCTTTGTGCTGTTCTTGGGATGGATTTCTTTACTGCTTTTACAGAAGTACATCCAAGCTTAAATGACTTTACTGGTATGCAATCAAAAAGCATAAGCAATGATACTTTATCTAGTCTAGAAAAGACATTCTTATCACTAAATGAAGATAAGAAACAGAGGCTGCACAAGCTTCAAGAGTTGGCTTTATCACTAAATGAAGATAAAAAGCAGAGGCTGCATAAGCTTCAAGGCAACTCAGCTAATTGATCTTTGGAGTTTGATGGACACTCCCACTGATGAAAGAAGGTTGTTTGACCGCATAACTTGTAATGTCTACTTCAGTGGATGAGGTTACTACCCCTGGAGCCCTTGCCCTGGATTTAATTGAGTAGGCTGACACAGAAGTTCAAAGAATTAATCAGCTCAAAACGAGTAGGATGAGATTTGCTTTTGGAATATCAATCAAAATTCTTCTATTGATGGTCAATCTTTATATCCTTGGGGACAAGGATATTGTGAGGGGGAGAACTATTACGGTGGAGCTTCTTTTATGTTTACATGGAGTTTATCTTACCGAACACGTGTCACCAATCAGAAGAGAGCAAGCTGAAGATAAAAGGTAGCTAGAGCAGCAGGAAAGAGGAGTCGATGGAAATTGTATCTTAGTTTTTACTTTCTGTAATCTTCTTCTCTTTCTGTTATTCTTCTTCTTCTTCCCTGTAATTCTTCTTTCTTTTTCTGTAAATTTCTCTTTTTCTGTTGAATACTGAGTAAAACCATAACATTGCATCGGACGAATGAGAATGTTATGGATTAGCACAAATAGCAAGTAAAAGTCTCAAAAGTTGAAGGAAATGGAAGACAGGGACGTCGGAGTGTCCTCCAGCAACAGTTCTTACAGAAAAGAAATACAGAAAGGTAAAACAGAAATTGAAAGTTCACACTCTTCCTGCCTCTCTTGGCTAACCAATTTTTATTTATACCCTCTAGTTGATGCAACTCCTCTCCACGCTAGGTCAGCGCTTCCTTCATCTCGGTTCCCTCATCCTCATTTTCTGACTCCCTAGACCGCTCTTGGAGCTGAGCCGGTTCAGTCTGCTTGGTCCACTGGGCTCTGGTTCACCTTCCTCTCTTACGGCATCATCCCCACTTAGCACATTTTAGGTCACAACAGCCATTCCCCCATAGAGAACCTTGTCCCCAAGGTTGAAAAGAAGGAAACTGGGCAGTGATGATAGCCAAATCAACCCATGTAGTATTGGCCTCCGTTTGATTCTCCCACCAAATTAGCCATTGGGTCACTGGAAAATTTCCCTTTTTTACCATGCGAGTCTGTAGAACAGCTTTTGGAGATCGGCCAGGCGCAGAAAGGAATTCCGAAGGAAGAGTGGGGCTGGAAATGGCCGACAACCCAATGAGTTTCTTTAACAGTGAGACATGGAAAACCGGGTGAATCTTGGCAGCATCTAGCAATCGCAGCTTGTAAGCTACCTCACCCACATGCCCCAAAACTTCGAAAGGACCAAAGTACTTAGGGGTAAGCTTATGAGATGTGCGAGGTTGTGCCGAAAGTTAGCGATAAGGTTGTAGTTTCAGGAAAACCATGTCGCCAACCTGGAAGGAACGCTCTGAACGCCCTTGATCAGCGTATAACTTCATCCTAGCTTGGGCATGAGCGATGTTCTCCTTGAGGGACCTATCCATCTGTTGTCTAGTGGCCAACATTTGATCCACTGCCTCAGTACCGGATAGCAGATAAGGTCCAAGAGCAAGTATAGGGGGCTTAAAACCATATAGAGCTTCAAAAGGGGACATCTTAATGGCCGATTGGAGGGTGGAATTGTACCACCATTCAGCCAAAGGTAGCCAGCGCCTCCATCTAGTGGGATGAGAATGAGTCATGCAACGGAGGTACATTTCCAAGCATTGATTCACTCTCTCAGTTTGGCCATCAGACTGTGGGTGGTAGGCCGTAGACAAGGCCAAGTCCGTACCAAGAATGTCAAACAAGGAAGACCAGAACATGGAAGTGAAAACCTTGTCCCTATCTGTCACAATCTGCTGGGGCAAGCCATGAAGTTTGAATATATTGTCCAAGAACACTTGAGCAATGATAGGAGCTGTAAAAGGATGGGATAAAGCCAGGAAATGGGCAAATTTGGTAAGGCAATCCACCACGACCAGAATGCAGTCGGCCCGATCGGATTTCGGCAAACCCTCTATAAAGTCCATAGAAATGTGGGACCATGGCTGTGACGGAATTGGCAATGGCTATAAAAGTCCTGGCATAGGGGAATGCTCATGTTTGCAACGCTGACAAGTTTCAAACTACAAGATCAGCCGTTTAATTTCTTGGACCATCCTAGGACAGAAAAATGTTGTTTTGCACGGTGAACGGATGCGTGGATCCCCGAATGACCCCTGTTGGCCGATTCATGCAGATGGGCAATTAACTTATGTCAAACACCACCTGACGAACCCAGTACCAGCTTGCCCTTGAACCGCAATATCCCTTCTACAAACGAGTACAGGTTGGGTAAAGGACAATGAATCAATAACTCAATAATAATACCTTGGGCCCAGGGATCATCCGTATAATTGTTAATAACTTCCAGGATCCATCGAGGCTAAATATTCGTCACTGCCATACAAGTAGTCTCCCGATTAAGTCAGGAAAGAGCATCGGCAACAACATTCATATGACCTTGTTTATACCGGATAACATATCACAACTCAAGCAATTTAGATAACCACTTTTGTTGTAGGGGACTGGTCACCCGCTAGTCCAGCAAAAACTTTAGAGAATAATGGTCTGTCTTGATGATGAATTCAGAACCTTCTAAATAGTGGCGCCACTGCTGAACAGCAGCCACTAGAGCCAGTAGTTCCTTCTCATAAATGGAATAACCGAGGTGGCGTGATATGCTCCAAGAAACAATTAGAGAACCTCAAAGAAATTTGTTCCAGAAAACTGTCAATACCCGAGCTAGTAGCAATGAAATGGATCAATCTCCAAATATACACGTGAACTAGAGCTGTATTTTGGAGGACATAAACTTAATACATTTAGAAGAGTTGTATCAAAATGCCAATCCAAAAACCACTCTGGATTAGGATTTATATCAATTTCAATATCAACCCGAAACTAGGGTTTTAGTAGGACAGATTTACCAACGATTATTCAAAACGGCATAACTCGAATTACATACATCAAACAAAGCCCAAATTTGGAGGGTAGCTCCCTGACTTAATCCTGAATAAATCTCCAGAAGACACC
The DNA here is from genome assembly GCA_022433065.1 of Begonia loranthoides. NCBI lineage: Eukaryota > Viridiplantae > Streptophyta > Magnoliopsida > Cucurbitales > Begoniaceae > Begonia > Begonia loranthoides. The sequence continues at coordinate 51,492,591 of CM039468.1, forward strand.
AAACAGAGATAAATGACGTAAAAGCCTCGAACAGATACCACATTCAAAGACAACAACAAACCAGTAAGAAAAACAGATTCAGCACTATAACAATAATCCAACAATAACCTTCTTTAATCAATAACCATCAACGATTCCTTCAAGCAAGAATAGGCAAACATTCACCCTAACATTGAAAGATCCAGGAACCAAATGAACAACAAAATCTTCAAGAAACAAGAGTAAATTCAATGGAGTCCGCGGACCTCCTAATGAGAGGGGCGACTTTGTGGTTGGCCGAAATCCAACACTCTCAAAGGGTGGAATCTTCTTTTATCTCCACTCTACAAACCTTACCTTGAAGATAAGTGAATGGAAGAGAGAATATCCCAAGAAATGCAAGGTTGAGAAGCTTCAAGAATCCCTTGCTTGGGTGATAGATGAGGACAGCGCAAAGGGGAGGGGAGGCTGCGGGTGTTTTCTCTCAAAAGAGAACCAAATTTTCTTAATTCATCAAAATCCAAATGGAGCCCAAATGCAACTTTCAATAGCTCGTTCGAAACCTCTGGATGTTGGCTACATTTGGTATGAAGGACCGAAGTTGAAAAGACGTCATCCCAATTGTCAAAAATCCACTTGAACTGTCAGAGGTCAGAATCTAGGCAGAAAAACAGCTCCCAAAGATTGTAAAATCTCCATTAGCCCAAATGCCAACTCCAATGATGTTTATTTGATTCAAAAACCTACAAAATAAATAAATAAAGGTTAGAAATAAAGGAGCCCCTGGCTCGGGCTCAAGTGACAGAATTTGGGGCACATCATACTCCCGGGGTTGAAAAGGATTTGTCCTCAAATCCAGGGAGTATAATTGATTGTCTTCCACAAATCTTCCTCCTGGATCAAATGGAAAATTTTTGTTTCCACCTTGAAGAACCTCCTTCATATGGTAACTTGCATACCATCTTGCCAAAGATGGGAGAAGAATGATGAGTTTAGACAAGACAATATCCGGATCTTGTAGTGGTAGAAACGTTGAATCAAGATAATCTTCAATCTTAGAATTTTTTTCCTCAACTATAATATTAAAACCCTCCTTCCAGAACTCAAAATCAGCACCAACAACAATGGAATTTCCCATCCACCCAATTTTAAAGAACCATGTAATTAAGGAAACTAATAGCAGGTATCTTTCTTGGTGGGTGTGCTCAAGGGGAGTGGAGGTATAACTGACAAGAACACAATCATTCGGGGGTAGAAAAATAGGGTCACAATAGTTCTCAAACAAAACATCAAGATTGCCCATCAACACATCTTCCATCATCAAATCAACAACTACTCTTTCACAACTCAAGCAAGCATCATTAATCACAAAATTCAGACATTTATCCCAATTATGATAATCTCTTTTCTTAACGACTGGGAAATCAAGCTCGATACCATGGTGCTCTTTAGTCACTAGTGTCTCTATAGTTGTACCACTAAGCATGCAAAGGTCAACAACCTCATTTGACAATTCAATATGTGAAGAGGGCTCACTAACAACAGCATAAATGAAATTTCCAATCCGCAGCAGTATAACCAAGTCAAAATGACCAAGATTTTTAATCCAGCTAATTTTAGAAGAATAATCAATGAGTGTGTTTAATAACATGTACCTCTTGGAATTAGAGATGGTTGCATCCCATTCTCCAAGCTCCGTTCGAAGTCTAATCAACACTGAAGGTTCTTTTTTTGACAACCCGAATGGAGCATCACATAACTCAGTTGTTATTTCTCCTATCTCGGAATTCACTTGGAAAGCTGAACTTTCACATTGAGAAATAGCCTCTTCATTAGATTTCTCTTCCTCAAGATCTGATGCCCTTATTTCAATATTATCATCTTCATAACAAGTCTTGAAAATTTCTGTTTTGACATAAACTTCCTTTTCTTCAAGAATAAGTATTGGGGAAACATTATTGCTAACAAGGTTCTTAATTTTGTAGACACCCTCTTCCTCATCTTCGCTAACCACTTCATTAGTTTCTCTTCTTAGAATAATCTCCTTTGAATTCGGGCATTGCAAGGCATTGTGGCCAAATCCCAAGCATTTGAAACATTTCACATCTCTCGATCTCGGTTTGCTATTGTCATTGAATGGCTTCTTTTCATCACTGTACTTCACGGTCTTAGGCTTGCCTTCAATCTTTGGAATTGGCTTTTGGTAGATATTGGCTCTTTGGAAAGGCCGAGTCATGCCTTCCTTAAGTTTCCTCTTCCCTTGTCTTTCTATCTTCAAAGCCAATTGGATAACATCATCAAAAGTTTCATATGATTGCAATTTCACAATGTCACCAATCTCTCTATGTAGCCCTTTTATGAAACGAGAAACGGTTTGCTCCGTTGACTCCACCACATTGTATCGAATCCTTAAAATTTCAAACTCAGTCAAGTATTCGTCAATCGTAAGTGAGCCTTGTTTCAATTTTTGAAGTTGAAGGAATAGTTCTTGCTTGAAGTGCGGAGGGACAAATTGTCTTCTCATGAGTTCTTTCAAAGCCTCCCAACTTTGGATTTCAACTTCCCCAGTTTTCCTTCTTTGTGATTTAAGGTTTTCCCACCATATACTAGCATATCCAAAGAGCTCTAATGTCACCATTTGAAGCTTAGTCTTTTCGGAATAATCGTAACAATCAAAAATACGATCCACCTTTTCGACCCATTCTAGAAAATCTCCTCCATTGCTAGAGCCTTTAAAATTAGGGATAGAGACCTTAACATGCCTCATTTCATGCTTGTCATTTGATCTCCTTCTAGGACTCGGTGAATCCGACTCCTCGGGTTCCTCCCAATCTTCGTCAAATAAACTAGCATCCCAACCTCTAGAATCATTCGAAGTACTAATCCTCCTTCTAGGTCTTGGGGTTCTTGGGCCCCGAACATGATCATTATTGGGAGATCCAATTTGATGCTGCAATTTGAGTATCATTTCGAACATCTCCCTCATAGATGGCTCGGTCGGTTCTTGATTTCCTTCGGGTGGTGGTACACTCGAATCATTTCTCATATCTCGGGGATTATGATATTGAGCACCACTTCTAGTACTCTTAATCAACCTTAAAAATCACAATAATAGCAGCAAACGTGAAACAGCTCTAATACCAAATGATATGCTCTAAGAAACAATTAGAGAGCCTTAAAGAAATCTGTTCTGGAAAACTGTCAATACCCGAGCTAGTAGCAATGAAATGGATCAAGCTCCAAATATACACGTGAACTAGAGCTGTATTTTGGAGGACATAAACTTAATACATTCAAAAGAGTAGTGTCAAAATTCCAATCCAAAAACCACTCTGGATTAGGATTTATATCAATTTCAATATCAACCCAAAACTAGGGTTTCAGCAGGACAGATTTACTAACGATTATTCAAAACGACATAACTCAAATTACATACATCAAACGAAGCCCAAATTTGGAGGGTAGCTCCCTGACTCAATCCTGCATAAATCTCCAGAAGACACCAAACAGAGATAAATGACGTAAAAGCCTCGAACATATACCACATTCAGAGACAACAACAAACCAGTAAGAAAAACAGATTCGGCACTATAACAATAATCCAACAATAACCTTCTTTAATCAATAATCCATCAACGTTTCCTTCAAGCAAGAATAGGCAAACATTCACCCTAACATTGAAAGATCCACGAACCAAAAGAACAACAAAATCTTCAAGAAACAAGAGTAAATTCAATGGAGTCCGCGGACCTCCTAATGAGAGGGACGACTTTGTGGTTGGCCGAAATCCAACACTCTCCAAGGGTGAAATCTTCTTTTATCTCCACTCTACAAACCTTACCTTGAAGATAAGTGAATGGAAGAAATAATATCCCAAGAAACGCAAGGTTGAGAAGCTTCAAGAATCCCTTGCTTGGGTGATGGATGAGGACGGCGCAAAGGGGAGGGGAGGCTGCGAGTGTCTTCTCTCAAAAGAGAACCAAATTTTCTTAATTCATCAAAATCCAAATGGAGCCCAAATGCAACTTTCAATAGCTCGTTCGAAACCTCTGGATGTTAGCTACATTTGGTATGAAGGACCGAAGTTGAAAAGACATCATCCCAATTGTCAACAATCCACTTGAACTGTCGGAGGTCAGAATCTAAACAGAAAAACAACTCACAATTATTCCCCAAATATTGTAAAATCTCCATTAGCCCAAATGCCAACTCCAATGATGTTTATTTGATTCAAAAACCTACAAAATAAATAAAAAAAGGTTAGAAATAAAGGAGCCCCTGGCTCGGGCTCAAGTAACAGAATTTGGGGCACATCATGGCGTCTATGGAATGGTTTGCTTAAGAAAGCAAGAGGACGCCCCAGCTGCATTAAAACGGCACCAATTCCATTATAACATGCATCTGTCTCAATGGTGAAGGGCAAGGAAAAATCTAGCAGGGCTAACACTAGAGCACTAGACATGGCAGCTTTAAGTTGTTCAAAGGCCGTGAGGGCAGCTGGTGACCAAATAAACCCATCTTTCTTTAGCATAGAAGTTAAAGGCTGGGCAATTATGCCATAACCTCGGATGAACTTCCTGTAGTAATCGGTAAGTCTGAGGAAACCCCGCAATTGCTTCAAAGACATCAGCCTTGGCCACTTTGTCATGGCTACTATTTTCTCTGGATCTGCAAAAACACCTTGACCCAAGATAACATGGCCGAGGTAAGCCACTTGCTTTTGCCCGAAAACGCACTTGCTGTTCTTGGCAAACAAGGAGTGTCTCCTTAAAGTCTCAAATACCATTGAAAGATGATTATAATGAGAAGACCAATCTTTGCTGGAAACGAGTATGTCATCGAAGAAAACAAGCACAAAAGTCCATAAAAAAGGGCGAAACACCTCATTCATCAATTAGAAAAAATGGAGGATCCCTGCAATTCATCCATTAACTCGTCGAACAGGGACATAGAAAATATGTCCTTTATAGTTAAAGCGTTCAGTTGGCAGTAATCAACACAAAACCGCCACTGTCTGTCTTTCTTTTTAATCAACAACACGGGGAAAGCAAATGGACTATTGCTTGGAGTAATAATGGCTTGCAGCAACATCTCTTGAACCAGACGCTCAATTTCGAATTTGTGAAGATAAGGGCAGCGATAAGGTGGTAAACGAAATGGTTTGGCTGTTGGAATCAATGGAATAGCATGATCATGACTGCGAGCCAGTAGGAGCCCCTTTGGTTCGGCAAATATATCTTGATATGCAGATAATAAAGGCCGTAATTCACTTGGAACGCCATAGTCTATCACTGGCTAAGGACTGAAGAGCTATAATGCCATAATCTTGCTGTTGGATCCTAGAGAAAAAAGATTTGGGACTCACTGCCTCCAATAAAGCTGAAGGTTGAGTAAAAGGAAGTATCAATTGTGAAGAGTCCACAAAAATTTTTAAATACCCATGTGGCAGGTCGAATGTAACAGGGCTGACTACGTTAATCCAATCAAAGCCCAAAATCATGTCACTACCACCCAACTGTAAAGCTTGGAATTTAAAATGGAAATAATGATCCTGCATTTTCCATTCCACAGGTTCGCGAATTGCATGACTCATGATCTTAGCACCATTCGCAACAGTTACAGGAACACATCTCGTATCATCAATCTGCAAGTGAAGTTTATCCGCAATAGCTTTATCTAGAAAATTATGGGAGCTGCCACTGTCAATCAGAATGGAAATGCCAGTACTACTTATAAAGCCGAAAATGCGAAATGTCGAATGAGAAAGTTCCCCCGCCAAGGCATTCAAGGATATTTCCATAAACTCTGCATTATCAGAAACAAGTTCCCCTTCCAATATATCCTCCCCATTGGTTATATTTTCTTGTGAATCAATGAGAATAAAATTCAGGGAACTATTTTTGCATACATGCCTCGGATAATATTTCTCATCACATTTAAAACAGAGGCCTAGCTTACATTTCTTTTGATAATCCCCTGTTGAAATTTTTGTAATGACTTATCTACCTCTGCAGGTTGCTCAATAGCTGGTACCATATTCATTCCAGGTTTCTCATGCCACTTGGAAGCCACAAACTGCCTAGGTTGCCGAGAAGCTCGCTGGATGGCAACCATGGCGAATTCCTACAACAAAGCCACTTCAAAAGCATGCGATAACAGAACAAGTTTATTGATCTTAACCATAGCCTTAATTTCATCTTTGAGACCACTGGAGAATAACAAAATGAAATATCGTTCTAACATATTAGGCATGGTTGACAAGACCAAAGACTTTAAGGACTCAAAGCGTTTGATATACTCTCTTACTGAGCCTGATTGCACCAATTTACTTAAAGTTTCAACTGAATCTTCAGCTGTAACGTCTGAAAAACGCCTGATTAATTCCGACGCAAACATATCCCAAGTCGCTCGTGGAAAGCTAGCATTAAAACCGTCGAACCACGCATCAGCTTCATCTTGCAAATGCAACTCAGCCATACTAATCCACATATGTTCAGGTACATAATGAATAGCAAAGAATTTCAGAGCCTTTCTTAGCCATACCCTTGGTTCACTGCCTGAAAATGATGGGAAATCCAAACGCGGAAAATGCTGCATCTGGGGAACTTCCGGTCTGAAACCGTCCTAAGTCCTGGGATGAATCGGAACTGGAGGTGTAGAAGTTTACCCCTGAGATGGCTGACATGGTTGCTTTTGCTTCCCGTCTGTTTTTGGCTGAAGGAGCTGGTTTAACGCCTTCATTATTTCATCATCTTTAACTTCTGATCGCTCAATATGTGCACCCCAGGGCACCATTTTGTCAAGCCGGGAACATATGGAGGTAACCGCTGTTTTCAGATCCTTTAACTCGCCATCCACCTTTCGCCAAATTTCCTCACCCAGTTTAGAACGAGTCTCTGTCATCCCGATCGTAGTGGCTCTGATACCAAAATGTTATGGATTAGCACAAATAGCAAGTAAAAGTCTCAAAATTTGAAGGAAATGGAAGACAGGGATGCCAGAGTGTCCTCTGGCGACAGTTCTTACAGAAAAGAAATACAGAAAGGTAAAACAGAAATTGAAAGTTCACACTCTTCCTGCCTCCCTTGGCTAACCAATTTTTATTTATACCCTCTGGTTGATGCAGCTCCTCTCCACGCTAGGTCAGCGCTTCCTTCATCCTGGTTCCCTCATCCTCATTTTCTGACTCCCTGGACCGCTCTTGGAGCTGAGCCGGTTCGGTCTGCTTGGTCCACTGGACTCTGGTTCGCCTTCCTCTCTTACGACGTCGTCCCCACTTAGCATATTGCAGGTCACAACAGAGAACTGCAGCTCCTTGGCCCTGCTATTCGCTGTCCAAACCGCTCGGTGAACACCCAGATGAACCGCACAAATCGTCGGAATCTGAGCTTCCGTCTCGACTAACCTTCACCCGCGGTGCTTGCGATCGCCACTCGAAATGCCTCAGGCAAACTACGCAACCACCCGCAGTTGACAAATGCCGAACGAACCGCAACTCTCGTCGCCCTAAACCTGTGATTTATCGTTCCGTCCACACTCCGCCATCACCGAAGAAGGAACCCTATTTTTACTTCTTCTGCACTTCTTGCGAGGCTTCACTTCTTTCCCCTCTTTTAATTCTTCTTTTTAATTTCTTAAATCATCATTTCTTTTATATAAATTTCCATTCTTTAATCCAATTTTTTTTCCCTCCTCATTCCTTTCATTTTCATTTTGCCGCCACTAGTCCACTTTCCTACCTTTATTTCCAATTCAATTCCATTTATTTATAATCCTTCATTCATTTTTTGGGAAAATAACAAATTAACCATCGTAGTTTGCGATCAATGACAAGTCAACTTTTATCCTTTATTTTTTAACAAATTAACCACTGACGTATGAAAAAATGACAAAGCCAACATCGCTATTATATTTGTCGTTAACAAATTGATCTAGAGTGACAGCGTTTGTGAAAAGAAGGCCAAATTTGGCCTAGGACGCCGTGACAGAGTCCATCATAACGCCTTTTGCAAAAAATATTTTCCTAGACACCACCGCGGTGTTTGAAAAAATTTTTGATCGCAAATTTGAGGGCTTAAACGCGTGATTTTGGGCCTGAGTAAGGGAGTCATGTAGTAAACCCTGTAACAAATGATAGAGCTCTGAGAGAGCTTCGATTTGATACCTTCTGCGATCAATTCTGACACTTGTAGCTAAAGTAATGGTCTTTTGAAGGTGAAGAGGTCAAAAATCTAATAAAAACATTGGATTCGTAAAACATATACATAAAGACTTCGAAGTAACCAAGAAACACTAAAAACCGAGAATCGCTGAAGTTGCCATGCATGAAAAATAGAGAGTTCCAGGGACAGGCGGTGTCCTGGGACGCCGCGACGTCCTAGGACCCTTTGGCCTGGACGCCGCAGCATCCTAAGACCTTTTGGCCTAGACGTCGTAGCGCCCTGTCAGCTTCCTAACGGCGAACATGACAGCGATGTTGGCTTTGTCATTTTTTCATACGTCAGTGATTAATTTGTTTGAAAATAAATGATAGTGGTTGACTTATCATTGATAGCAAACCACAATGGTTAATTTGTCATTTTCCCTTCATTTTTCTTTCATCTTCATTTAATTCCTTTTTCTCTTTATTCATCTAATATATAAATACATATATACATATTAATATATGTATCATATATTAATTTAACTTATCTTTAAAATCCCGTCTCCAATCCCGATTCATTCTGTTCAATCCTGATTCATTCTGGCACTTGTAGCGAAAGTTATGGTCTTTTGAAGATGAAGAGGACAAAAATCTAATAAAAACATTGGATTCGTAAAATATATACATAAAAACTTCTAAGTAAGCATGAAACACTAAAAACAGAGAATCCCTGAAGTAGCCATGCATAAAAAACAGAGAGTTTCAGAGACAGGCGGTGTTTTGAGACACAGCGGCGTCCCAGGACCCTTTGGCCTAGACGTCGCGACGCCCTGTCAGCTTCCTAACGGCGAACGTGACAGCGATGTTAGCTTTGTCATTTTTCCAAACGTCAGTGGTTAATTTATTAGAAAATAAAGTATAGTGGTTGACTTGTCATTGATCGCAAACCACGATGGTTAATTTGTCATTTTCCCTTCATTTTTCTTTCATCTTCATTTGATTCCTTTTTCTCTTTATTCATCTTATATATAAATACATATATCATATATTAATTTAACTTATCTCCAAAATCTCGTCTTCAATCACAATTCATTCTGCTCATTAACCGACGATGTTTATCGGTCTAATTTAATTCTCCAATTTTGTTGATTTGACTAATTAACCAAAATTTCACACATGGTCGCTGTGAGACAATTTGAGTCAACTTTCCAATATTATGACCAATTTTAAAGCGAAAAATTTACATGTGGAATTTTATTTTCTTGAAAATTCTCAATTTTTTACAGATCACCCTCCTTCAATTGATCAACTGCTCACAAAATCGTTGCTCTCTATATAGAATTTGCTTTGGATTTGGTCAATCATTCCCCTTCAGCTGATTGACTGCCTCAAAATTTGTTGCCCACTATAATATTTTACTTAAAAGAAGATCGACCACAACTCCTAATGATCGACTACCAGCATCAAAAATTCTATTTTCTTATTTAATTAACAATCTTCTTACTTATTGTTCAAACATTTAAACAAGTTACACTTCTGAACAAACCTAACACCACCGTAAGTCTAATATGTCACTAACCATAATCAACATAGTTATCCTTAACGATATAGACAACTCAAAAATTACAATGCATCATGTCTAATTACCATATTTCAGGTTTTATATATAGACAAATTTTTTGGATATTACAGTTGCCTTTTCATTATTCATATAGTATTATGGTTGATTTGTTAATTTTTCTAAAATAAAAAACGAGACATTTAAATGGACTATATTACAAAGCAGGCTCCATCTAGGAGGCATAGAGGATGGCAAGCTGTACTAGGCATAGACTAAGTAATGTGTTGGAGATTTTTTACCCTAAGGATTGGATTGGATTTGATTTTCACCACTTGGGTGATGTCTCTCTCTAATCCAGACCCCTAATCATTTCTCCCGTTCTCAGCGCTGCATTCTGCGAGCACTCCCTTCTTCCTCCGATCCTTCCAAATGTTGAGGTCTCAGTCCCTCCCTAAACCCTTCTGTTCCTTCCCATCGCCTACCCGATTTTTGCATTCTTCTTCCGATTTCAACCGATCTACTCTCTCGTTCACCACTTCGAATTCCCGTTCTCCCGCACCCGTCGCTTCCTCCTCCTCCTCCTCTGTTAACACTCTCGAAGACCCCTCTTCAGCCTTCTCACTTTCCCGGGGTCAGTTCCGAGTGGATGTCCTTTCTGAGTCCCTCCCATTTATCCAGAAGTTCCGGGGCAAGACTATCGTTGTTAAATATGGCGGCGCTGCTATGAAATCTCAGGCTCTTCAGGCCTCCGTTATCAACGACCTAGTCCTTCTCTCTTGCGTTGGACTCCGGCCTGTATTGGTGCATGGCGGAGGTCCCGAGATAAACCAGTGGCTCAAACGTCTCAACATCGAAGTGCTCTTCCGCGACGGGCTCCGAGTTACTGACGCCGATACCATGAAAATTGTTTCGATGGTATTGGTTGGCGACGTGAACAAGCACCTGGTTTCTCTCATCAACAAGGCCGGAGCCTCCGCCGCAGGCCTTTGTGGTGTTGACGGACGGCTTTTAACAGCCCGTCCTGCCCCAAACGCTGCCCAATTAGGGTTTGTGGGCGAGGTGGCTAGAGTCGACGCCACTGTTCTACAGGCCCTTATAGACAAGGGCCACATTCCAGTGGTGTCGTCCGTGGCGGCTGATGAAACGGGTCAAATGTACAACATCAATGCAGACACGGTTGCTGGAGAATTAGCCGCCGCATTGGGGGCAGAGAAGCTGATATTACTGACGGATGTGGCAGGCATTCTGGAAGACAGAGACAATCCAAGTAGCTTGGTGAAGGAGGTGGACATTAAAGGGGTAAAGAGTTTGATGGAGGAAGGCAAAATTGCAGGGGGGATGATTCCGAAGGTCAAGTGCTGTTTACGTTCTCTGGCACAGGGCGTGAAGACGGCCAGCATCATTGATGGCCGATTACCCCACTCGTTGCTACTGGAAATCATGACTGATCAAGGAGCTGGAACCATGATCACTGGGTAAAGTATGTGATTAAATTGCTATGTCGGGTTGGTTGAAAGGGAGATCTAGACTCTCCTCGAGTTCAGAAAATCTGAATCTTGTTGTCATATGCAACTTTGTTAGTTTGGCTTAAGACGTGTTCTTGGTCAAGCTTTTTCAGTTTCTTTGTTATCATCATACATGGAGAATGCCAAATAACAAACTAAAAGAATTATGTAATGTAGACAGTTATGCTAGATTTCATGACGTTGTAGCCTTTCCTGTATGACTGCTTTCAGTCAACCCGAGTGTCTCCGTGTCGTGAAAAGGAAAATGAAATTTTTGAGACGAAGCTCATGTGCAGTGTATCTGAAATGGTGAAGCTCGTGAAGATGACGAAGGGCGAAGTCATTTGTGAAGCAAGAATAACAGATATTCCGTATAGGAAATGATGTTGCCGCAGCTGCTACTGCCGGATGAGGCGCCAAGAGAGGATAGCTCCTATTCTTGCTGGTCATTCCAATTCGGGTACTTGCAGACTTAGAGATTGACTGAAACTGGCCAGCATATCTCCACTCCTTTGAACAAGTAGATTAGTTTTAAACTCGTGACCTTCTGTGAAGGAAATGGTAGGTTGTCACTTGAAAAGAAGGGCGTATGTTTCAGAAGAACTCAAATTCCACCACCTATCAGAACCAGTTGGGAGAATCTTTACCAATTTAAGGATACCCTCCGTTATCACCTCGTTTGGTCTTTTGAAGACCAAGTAGTTACCACTTCAGGCAGGGCTCTCCTTGAGTGACAGAATTTCTTTTGCAGAGAATTAGAATTCCAAGCATTACCCAAAATCACACGGTATATTGCAAATGAAAACAACAAGCAGCAGTCTAAACGACAGATCTCTCAAAATAGTTGAACATATTTAGTGCCTTGAAAAATATAAATTATTACAATTTCGGAGAAGCTAGGAGATGTTGTCAAGGGGCAAGCCTTTGGGGGTCACGAGGGAACAATGATGTTTTGCGAATGTTGTTCAATCCACAGAAAAGCATTACCACCCGCTCCAACCCAACTCCAAATCCGCCATGTGGAGGAGCTCCGTATCTGTTACCAAAACAAAATATTTATAATTTCATGGCAGTCTGATGATGGCAGTAGATCTCTTTAAATATCAGGTAAATGCAGGCCGCTAGCATTAATTACTATTGTTCCATCGAAAAATGATATGACTTTCAAAAGACCATTGCTCACGAGAAGTAACCAAGTCTAAATGAAAAGGTATGAACTGCCCGAATAAAATCACATACCTGAAGGAATCAATGTATGTCTCAATTGTTTTCACGTCAATGCCGCATGCTTGGGCACGTTCAGCCAGGAATTCGGGCAGATGTACGCGCTGAGCACCTGAAATTATCTCCTCTCCTACAAGAAATAAGAGGAAATTGATCATCTTTCAACGTACCAGAAGCAAATGACAAATGGACAAGTCTTTTTAAGTTCTATATACAAGTTGACAAAACAAGTCTAAGTACATCTTTTTTTTTTCTTTTAAATGTTACTCTTTCAAATGTGTGAAATAAGTACATCAATGCATGCTTCCAAAATCAAATGTTTGAAATAATAATTTTTTTCTCAAAGAAATGACCATTGATAAAATAGTCAGCATACCTCGTATAAAAACATCAAAGGAGTTACTGTATGCTGGATTATCATAGCAAGGCATCGTATAGAATGGTCTGACAGCCAAAGGATACCGGTGAAGTATGTAAAATTCTGTCCCATACCTATGTTTTGAAAAATAGTTAGTGATGGGTTGAACTTATTTGAAAAATGAATCAATTGTATAAAATGTCTCAGCAGAATTATACTTCTGTAAAACTAGTTGACCCAACTTCTTCTCCGTCTCAGTATTCAGGTCACCAAGAGGATCAACTTCAACCCCAGCATCCTGCACAGAAAAGTAAACAAAGAAGATTTTCAAATTTTAAAGATACGAAAAAAGAGAATAATTTCAACTTAGAATAACTATCTGATAGCAACCCTACTCAAAACATAGTTTAATGCTATTAACTGAAAAGGCCAATATATCACCTTAAGCATTTGAATCCCTTCTTCAAATGTAAGTCGTAGAGTCTTTCTCAAATACTGCATGTTGACAAATTAGTAATCAGTTGCCAGGGGGATGACTCAAAAATCATTCCACTAGTTGAGAACCTCTGAAGATATTCCAAGAATCACTCTTTTATTCTTCTCAAAAATACTCAATACAACCAATATTAATCTTGTTAAGATTAAGTGCAAAAATGACCATGAGACTCTTATTGATAAATAACCTTCAAAGGTTCAAAAGGATATTGCCTCCCCACAGCTTTAAGCTGCTCCTCACAGTTCTGGTTTAAACTGTCAAACATTGATACAAATAAACGATCAACGATGTCGATCACCTGCACAATGAGCAAAAGTCCCATTATCCTAGACAATCACTAAATCTATGAACCAATACCAACCAAATGTCTCGTAATAATTCTATCTCAACTTTGACTTAAGGAGACATTTTTACCTCAAAATAATGCTTCTTAATCTGCATTTCAACATCAAGACCCGTAAACTCACATAAGTGACGGTGAGTATTTGAGTCCTCTGCCCTAAAAACAGGACCAATCTCAAACACTCTTCGAAAATCTCCACAAATTGCCATTTGCTTATGAAGTTGAGGTGACTGTGCCAAGCATGCTGGCTGCCCTTTGTAATCCAACTTAAAAACAGAAGAACCACCTTCACTAGAGCCAGCTATCAATTTTGGTGTGTGGATCTCAACAAAGCCTTCGGATATCAAGAATTGTCTAAATATCTGATCAAATGAATCAATCAATTCAATGACCATGATTTGTTACATAGTAATACCACTAACAAACTGAACTTTTGGGAGTAGATAGTAAAGGGAAAGTAGAATCAATTAATTTTTCCTAATTTTTAATCCCATTGTTTCAAAAAATAAATGAAAAGGAAAAGGGTAACCAACATCTAAATTGTAATGAAACCAAAAATGTTTTAAAACTTACAGTTCCAACTTGAAATTGAATATAGAAGATTCCCTGATTAGACGGTATCCGTATATCAAGAACTCTGAAATTTAATCTTGTATCTTGATTAACACGTACAAGTTGCTTATCTTCAGCCTGCACACATTCCATAATATTGAGAAGGCAAAGATACATATGTTTGAAATGATTAAGTCAAACATACAATTACAGGAACGAAATTTCATGAGAAAACAAATGATAACAATCAAATGACAAATTCTGCCAAGTAAGCTGCACCGAAAGAGAAGCTAAAGGAATTCAATTTGCTAGAGGGCTTAAACACCTACCAGTGCCTTTTCGATTTCAGCTTCACTTCTAGCAGCATCCTCTATATTTATAGGTAGAGTTGGCATGGCCCTGCTTATGCAAAATAATTTCCTCGCTTGAATTTCTACCTGCAAAATTTCTTATACATTATGTAAATTATTCTAATATTGACAAAACCAAAGTACAAGTAAATGCTCAATAAAATTTAGCAAAGACTTCACTATTATGGAATCTAGGCGGCTCTGGTGCTAACTAAAATAAATAGAAAATTAGGCCAATTACTCATATATATACATAATAAAAGTACATGTAAATGCTTCTTGAAGTTGAGCAAAAGACTCCATCATCCTTTTACGGAATACAAGGCCCTAGTACTAACTGATATACATGGTTTGTGGTTTTGTAGAGTATTATAACTCATCTATGTGAAAATGATGCAATAATAATTCCCTCGTATGAGGACAAAGCCCAGGTGTTGAAGAAAATGTCAGTTTTCAGCCATCCACTTCGGTTTTTCTCTACAATATTAGAATCACAGCCCCATCAGGTAAACCAATTCGAGGTTAATTAGCTTCTTTAAGTTAGACTTGAGTAAAGAAAAATATAACAAACATTACTTCTTTTCTGACATCGAATAGAACATCTAGGGTCCATTTCTTATCGTTAAGTAGCATCTACGCATAAACAGGCATAAAATCAATTAAAAATTTATAATGGTATAAATATTATAGCATAAATTTTGCCTAAGCTTGCCGCAACTCAAGTTCATTGCCGTTCTAAATTCTTATAAATTGCACCACGGGATCTGAAAAATATCAAAAATTGTAATTCTAATCGTTCATGCTAAAAAACATAAAAATACAGTTCGAAGAAATGATCCAACAGAAAGTTTGAATATTACCTGTTGTGTGGCCCCTTTGATTGGGACCCCAGGCACGGATACAACCCCTTCAATATCAATAATTGACTCACGACTCAACCCCGCCACAAACCTAACCATTTGGCGGCTAACGTATTCGACTTGTTCAGTGACAACGCATTGGACAGTGAACCCACTCTCTCTGAGCACAAGGAAAGCCATCTTCTTGCCAACGGCTCGGATCGTCAGTACGCGGCCGCGTAACAGCACAGACTTGTCCTTCAGGTCTTCGGTAAGAGCCCTGACCTCAGTCCAGTCGTGGATATCCTGAACCTCCTTGGATTGGAGGTCAGAGAGAGGAACGTCTCCGTAATTGGCGGAAAGCGGGTCATCCTCCACAGAGAGAGATGACAAAGAAGATTGAGCAGATTCTTGGCGAGGGCGTTGCTTCTCTAGTTTCTTGGCTTCTTTCTTAGCAGCTTTTTTGCTTAAAGATTTTGACGAATCTTCTTTATCAGAAGGCAGCTGGTTCTGTTCTTCCATGGGGGTTTCGGGCGGAGCAGGAGCAGACATTAATTCAGCAAATGGATGAACGAGGACCTTTTGCCCTTAAACCCAAGCGTTTACCGGTTGGGGCTCTCTTCACAAACATATATATAGAAAGAGAGTAAGGACCATAGTGCGGTAATTACGGTTTAGCATATCAATTAGGGTTAAACATTATTAATTTATTTATAATTTAATTAGTTAAAATTAAGAGTAACGACTCTCTAAATTCACCCACTATTTTGCTATTTTCTACTAACGCAAGAATCACATTCTGTATTGGGTTACTTCCTAGCAAAAGTTGTCGTGTTCAAATTCCATTAGTAGAATAACAATATGTTTTGGTTTCCTCTTTTTGACGTGACATCAAAGAATGGTAAATGATTCAATAAATCATGACTTTTCACTTATAAAACTATTATTACGTCATATTTAAATTTAAAACTCAACACATTTTCTTTAATCCCAGCACAAATTTTAAGGACTTTTTTATATAAAATGATAGTATTTAATTACTTAAAAATAGATAATTATTATTGATTTGTATTAACTTGAAATTTAGATGAAAAAATAAAATAAAATCTTAAAGATTTGTATTTAAATTATGGTTTTGGTGTTGTCGCGGGCGTCTAGAACTAAATGCGCATATTTGGGCTTAGATATTTCTTGGGTGCAGAAGAGTAAGTGTCTGTGGATATTTGATCAAATGATAACATGTTTGTGGATATTTGATCAAAAGATGACGTATCGACATGAGTATTGGCATCTGCGGAAGTAGGTGCGTCTATGAAAGAATAAGGTATGCAGATACTTGGACACATGGTTGAGGATGTGGGAGTGTCAGCGAAAAATTGAAAAGAGTGAATATCCGCAGTGTACGCGTTGGCTTCCGCAAGTGGCAAACGTTTGAGGATTAAATCCTTCACAAGAGCGGACGCCCAAACGTTTATCTTGTCACATGGAATGCTCGTGTGGATATTTGAAAATAAGTGGGAAGCGAATATCCGCAGCGGATATTCGAAACGAATGTATGGGTATTCGCAACAAACATTCGATTTTGGATTGTCTTTGGAAATAATTGTGTGGACAACCGGAGTTTAAGTGAGTGGTCGACTGGCTGACCGATCAACCAAGGCAAAATCGTAAATAAAAAGGCCTCCGGTGGTTGTGCACTCATTCAGGGAAATGGATAGTAGTCGACCAAAAAAATGACAAATCACCAAAATTTTCTAGAAAATGATATGTCATGACTAAGATTATACATCTTAATAGCTGTTTTGATGATTGAAGAAGGAAAAATAATATTTGATTGCAACATTATAGGGTTTATTTTTTTAAATTTGAATCAAAAAATAATTTTTCCCCAAATCAAAACCTAATCCCTAAGAAATCTCTTCTGTTGAAGAAAAATCCAACCCTAAGCTCCAATCTATTGAGAAAATCTGTAATGTCTGGGGTATTTAGTTTCGTGTAAACATTGGATTGAGCGAAAATGTAATATGTTGGTCATTGTCAATCTATCACATCTTATTATTGGTAGTCTTAAATAATGAATTTATAAGAATAAGGTTATATATTATTAAGAAATAAGGATTTATATAATTGTAATCGAATATTTTGTACAACATTCTGGCAGTCGGATGTCGCGGTCAATCGACAACAAACATTGATCGACCAGCACGATCGACCAGCGAATTTGGAAGCCAAATTCGCGGTTGATCAATGAATTGGCAGTCGATCGTCTAAAGAGGAATCGATCGACCGACAACTCGAAACGTTGTCTGCAACGATAATTGTCGCCTAGAAGCTTCGAATTTTGACTCTTGACACTTCAGAAGGTGTCCAAACATTTCTCTCCTTGGCTTTTCACCTTCGTAGAAAGGCTGAAGGGTTGTCTGAGGCATTGTATAAGTAAAACGTGTGTTAGAAGTTTTTCCTTCTGGAAAAACTGGTGAGAGTTTAGTTCTCTGTGTCCGAGTTTAGTGTGACGTCTCGACGGTGAGGAGGGCTGCTGCTGAGGAAGGTGAAAGGAAGGTGTAATAACCCAACTTTTTAAGTGGGATTTGCACGTGCGAAAGAGATCGAGGCTGGCCAGACATAATGATGGTAAAAAGAGAAATAGATTTAATTAAATCAAGTTGTAATAAATTGTATTTAAATGTTTAGTTTTCTTCAGTTAAATTGCATTTAACGCTTTCGCATAAGTTTTACTAAATGAGATTTTATATCGAGTTTTACGAATGGTCAGTAGCGAACCAGACTTAGGCGCTCGCTGAATTGTTTTAAAAAGGAAATTTCAAAATTTTCACGTCTTTTTAAGGATTTACGAAAATTCGGGTCGTTACAGAAGGGTCAAGTGAGGTAAGGAATAATGTGTATTCTTTGTCCGTAATGACCTACATCATGGGAGTAGGGTGTTGTTGTATGGATTGGCTGTGTTTATTCATTGTTTGTTCTTTGAGAATTGTGTTTTTAGTGATAGGATTATTGCTATGGTCTCTCTGCAAACTTTCCTTGATGCTCTCTGTGGTTTTAAGTCTCAGTAATAGTTTCCTTGTGAATGAGTCTGTTCTTTGAGCATGAAATCATAACCATTTATTTTGATTAATCATTTGCTAGCAGTATAACCTTGAGAAAATGAATCTATGATAGCCTTAAGAGATTTCCTATTTCTGTGTGATTTCTTAATCCTTCCTTGCAAATATTGTTGAGTGATAGTTTACTGCCTAAATCATTCTCTGCATGTTTAACTGTTATTCTCTGCATGATCAGTCGTTCTCTGTGGGACTTCTTTGGATAGTTGTTTGTGATATAATTGTCTCTGTTAATAGTTGCCTTGTTCCTCGTTTTCCTGTTGTTTTTATTGGTTAATAACTTGGACAATAAATGATATAATCTATTAGTGTTAGTAATTAGTAAAGTGGGTTTTGCATCATTTTTCCTAAGATATATATGTATATGTTACAGATAGGGTATTCTCAGTTAGTGGGTTAATCCTTCGTATGCTCTCTGTTAGTTTTGGAGTATTTAATAAGTTGATAAGTACAGTCTTCTATAAATACTAACTTGTGACTATTGGGGATTAGAATAAGTCATGTCAATTTTATTGGATTTATAGTATGGGTTAAGGAATTATGATCCTAATAGTGTGAATTAATGGAAGCTCTGAGAATTGGAGAATGACATGATGATTTCTACTTTTATTGATAATGGGTGTCCTTATAGAATTTATTCATGGTTGCATCTTAGTTCATGTTACATTGGTGATTATAGTTGATACATGATTTATGTTTATTGTTAGTTTGTTTGTAAAATTGTATATGAACTGTTGTCCGACATGCATATAGGCATGTCAGTAGGATTGCATATTATGCATTGCACGGAATTAATAATGAAGATAATAAATGACACTTTCTACGTGGGTTCGGAGATTGAAGAGGTTGCTCACACATAGAAAACAACTCGTTTGGGTAAATTCAGAAATTGAAGAGGTTGCTCTTACTCAACGGGTGTGTGAGTTCGGACACTGAAGAGGTTGCTCTCACCCAAAATTTAATATATGTAAATGTAAGTGGATTCATTTTTAGTGAGTTCGGAAACTAAAAAGGTTGCTCTCACGTAAAAACGAATAAAAGTGGTGGGTTTGGAAATTGAAGAGGTTACTCTCACCCAGCTTACGGATATATCAAAGTAATGAATGTAGAGTTGTTATAGATATGATATCTGCATTTCATTTATATTCTTTACTGGGCAATGGACTCATTATTTCTCTTGTGATCTGAATGAGATGAACATAGAAAAAGTGTGATGCGATGCAAACTTATGTTACCATGCGCGGATCGATCTCGGGGTTATAGCTCTAAAGAATAAAAGTTGTTTAAATAGCATAAAGACTCTATTATGGTTTTTAAGTATTTTAGTTGTGTTGTTTTCATAAAACAGTTAAATGTTTTTATTATTTTGCGTAAAAAAAATCAGAGAAAAAGACTAAAATGTCAAAGATAAAGAAAAATGGAAATAAGAGAAAAGAGACTAAAACGTAAAAGAAAATGGAAATCAGAGGAAAGAGACTAAAACGTAAAAGAAGACGAAAAAGGGAAAACGGAAAAGAGACTAAAGTGTAAAAGATAAAGGAAAACGGAAAACGGAAATCGGAGAAAAGAGACTAAAACGTAAAAGATAAAGGAAAACAAAAAACGAAAAATAGACTAAAACGTAAAAGATAAAGGAAAACGAAAAACGAAAAATGAAAAATAGAAAAGAGACTAAAACGTAAAAGATAAAGGAAAACAAAAAACAGAGAAAAAGACTAAAAACGAAAAAGATAAAAGAAAACGGAAACGGAAACGAAAATGAAAAGAGAAACAGAAACAAAACGGAAATGAAAACGGATTTTCGAAAACGGATACAGATACGGATATGGGAACCAGAATGGGAACGAAAACGAATACGGATACGAACACGGACACAGATATAGAAACAGAAACAAAAAAAGAATACATAAAAGGAAAAGGAAACGAAAACATAAAGTGAAACATAAACAGAAACAGAATAAGAATACGTAAAAGAAAAAGGAGACGACAATAGATAAATTTATACGGATTTTAAAAGACGTACAACATATGCATTTCATGTTTTATTTTATATCACTTACTAAGCGTTAGACTCATTAGTTATGTCTTGTGATGTACGTACACGCACAAGAATATGATAACAATTTAAGAAGCAGTTGATGAAAGATTTACACGCGCGGATCTTGTGGCTGGCTAGGCTAATGAATTAAATAAAGAAAAATATTTTATAAAGTATTTAATTGTAAAAAAATAATTGTATTTACTTCTGTTGCTATTTGAAAAAATGTTTTACGAAAGAAAAGTCTTTCGCTGATTTTATGAAAGAAAAGAAAATTTTTAAATTTTACACGTTTTTAAAAATAAGAAAAATCAGGATGTTACAATAGCACTGACCAATTTTAATAACTTCTAATTTAAGAATTGTTTTAGTGTGTTTTAATAGACTCTTTGATAGAATTATAAACATTGGAATCAAAACATTTGGAGATGTATAATAAAAGTTATGAAATTTAAAAGTTGAAAGTTGATGGTAAACAGTAAGATAAAAAACTAGATATTGAAAGAGAAAAAAGTTCTGTTTGAAATGTTTTACCCATGACAAAAGTGGTTGAATTTTTAAATTAATTTTATATAATAATAAGCATAATCTAAGGGAGTTATTGCTTCAGAATTACATGAATTGAATAAGTATATAAAAACATATTCACATATGTGTATGTTATGGTACTAATGTAAATATTATCATGTTATAGGTCCTCCAACTCCAAGAGATAAATTGAATAAATGTTAAGACTCCAAAGTAAGGAATGATATGAGTGTTTTGCCTTTTTAACCTATATCACAAGATACTATGACGTTCTTAGTTGCTAATATATTATAATAATATGTGGATCAAGTATATGTTGTGATGATGCATTATAATGTTTAGTTAATAAGATGTTATTTGACGATTTAGAATATGTTTAGATATAGATTGATAATATGTTGCTCGACAATGGATTATGATATTATTATTCGAGGATATGTTTGTTAGTATAAGTGTCATTAGGCTCTTTTCAACATTATATTTATATTGATTTTCCTTAAAAATACCTTCAATACGGGTATTAGGTGTGCTAGCAAGTTTATCTAAGTTCATGTAGTGAATAGATATCATTTTGGGACTTATAAATATCAAGGATGGCAATTACAGGCAAGAGATTGAGTAAAATAGGCAAGGAGGTTGACCAAAAAGTGCCCGCACGAAGGAACTGGTCGACCAGTTGATCGACCGCAACATATACAGATTGCTCTCGGGTTTTGCAGTGGAGGATCAAAGATTTGGTCAACCGATTTTAAAGACAGATTGACTCTCAGATTTGCAGTCGAGGTAGCGGTCAAACAAGTGGTCGACCAGAATTGCTGGGCAACGCAACGACTCATTTTTAACGATCGAATGCGGTTGACCTAAAAGGAAATTGGTCGACCGCTAATGCAAAGTCCATATATAGAAGGCACTCTGAGGCTCAAATTAATAACGGGAGAAGTATAGTGAAACTCTGGCAAAATTTATACAGAACTTCTCCTTATTTAAATGAGTCTCTAAACTTGAGATTGTTTATTTTAGAGCTAGGTTCTAACTTGTATTTTTTCGTTTCTGCTTTTCTATAAACGCTACATCAAGGGTAATGCCCCGCAACAGTCAAAGGCTAAATTGACGTTCATGAAGATCAATCTAGAGGGTAACGTCTTAAGAACAGTATGTAAAATTTTGTTTGACACCCGTGAAGTCAAATATTGACAATCGGGGAGATTGGGCAATTAAGGATCTCCAAGGGGGAAGCTTGGAGCGCGGACGTAAGCCAGGGTTGCTGAACCGCGTGAACAAATCGTGTTTGTATTCTCTTTCCCTATCTCCTTTATTATTTGTTTTAAATTATATGTTTTATTGTTGATAAATTACTTAGGGTTAGAGAAATAATATTCATACGAAAAAGTTTAGTCTCGCCTCCCCCTCCTATAGGCGGACACCGATCCTAACAAGTGGGTATCAGAGCAAGTTAATTAAAATTTTTGTGTGATATTGTATATATTTGCATAAATTGTTTAATTGTTTCAATTTTGCTTGATTTGCATATATTGGGATAAATTTCTCGTTATAAATTGTTTGTATAAATTTGCTTAAATTCTTTGTTGCATATATTATTGTTAGATTTCGGTGTAACCCAAATTCTATTGAGCCGGGCTGATGGGCCCGCATTGTAGATCTCATGACCGTGGTTTTTTCCCGAAAAGGGTTTTTCCACGTAAATCTGGTGTCACACATTGTATTTTCTTTTCCGATTATCGTAAAATCTCTAACAAATGGTATCAGAGCTTTGGTTTCAGGAGTTCGTGTTTCCAAGTGTGGTGAAACAAATTCACTCCCTTCGTTCTGCATCGAACAAGGTTTGTGTAGTTTTTTGAAAAAATTACAATTTTTGGGAAAAAAGAAAAGAAAAAAAAAAGAACTAGAAAGTTGTTCCCCCTGCCATTGGTCTTGCTCAAGAGATTTGTTCTCTCTATCGTTTAGTCGCCATCAGAAACAGATGCCTCGTTTTTCATCTCTATTTGGAGTTCTCCAAAGAAGTGTGTCTCTGAACAACAAGTTCGTCATTGGAGAGTTTTTTATTTATCGTTAGTTCCTATAGATCATCTACACTGGTGTTCTCCATTCTTGTTGCCAAGTCGTTTCGATTGGGGTTGCCGCAAGAGTGTCCTTTGCAAAATTGAAGATAAAAATTTTTCAAAATCATTGAGATTTTCGGAAGATTTTTGGGAGATTAAATTTGATGGATTTATGGCAGATTTGGAATCGCAAGAATATTTCAATCATAGAGATTGTTTTCGGTTGAAATTCAAATAAGATTTGAATTTTGTAATATTTGCGATTATTCTGGCTATTAAATTTGACTTGATTTTGAAAATGATTTGTTATGGTAAAATATCTGAATTTTAGGGATATCTTTTGGAATTTTGTGATATCCATGGTTTTCTACTTCAATATTTTAGGGTGAATATTTTATTGAAATCAGTGATCTTTTGGGTCAGATATTTTGTTAAAAATTATGTTTCTGGGGCGATGAGATCTTTGAAGTAGATATTTCACTTTTGAATTGAGATTCGAGATTTCATTATGGTAAGATAACGAGAGTGAAATTTTAAAGGATTTTGAAAGACGATTTTGATATGGCAGGCCGAGAGGCGAGATATACTCGCATAGATTTGGCGGACTCTTTGTGGGATTTGAAGATGTCCTAGTTTCCGTTACAATTTCATGTCAAAGTGGTATCGTCAAAGGCAGAACCAAGAGAAAGGGCAAACCTCCACGGCGATATGGTGAAACTTCTACAGTGGGTTACACATTAAGTGTGTTCGAGGGTATAAATTCTAGTAGGGGGTTTTCAGCATATTCACATGTAGTTCGTTGTGACATCTCTGATAATTTGATGGTACAATGGAGAAAATGTGATTTCTCTCCAAGTGTGTCTCTCAAGTTTAAGCGGGACTTAAACTTTATCAGTACCAGATATTGAGTTGGCCCAACAGGGGCCTTTGTGGAAGAGGAAGATTTGAAGATTTAAAAATTGGTTACTTGCATCATAATTTATTTCGAGAAGGAGATTGTCAGAATTTAGGGTTTTAAATTCGTTTTGTTGGGCCGAGCTGACGAGCACGCGCTATGGATCTCTTTCATAGAATTCATGTCAAGGTGGAGATTGTTAGATTTCGGTGTAACTCGAATTCTATTGAGCCAGATTGATGGGCCAGCATTGTAGATCTCATTTATGGTTTTGTTTTCTTTATAAATTAATGTAAGCTAGAGTCGCAAAACTCGTTGTTGTATTTCGATCTTCATAGTAGATTCATTCCTCTGCCTGTGGTTTTTTCCCGAAAGGGTTTTTCTACGAAAATCTGGTGTCCCACATCGTATTTTCTTTTTCCGGTTATTGTTCGATCTCTAACAATTATGGATTTCAATACTTGTGTTGTAAGACAATCCATAACTAGACCTCCATTTTTTGATGATAGTGATTATTTATATTGGAGATCAAGAATAAAAATATTTGTTCAATCCATTGATTATGATTTATGAAATATCATTGAAAATGGAATAAGTATACCTAGATTATCTTGTAATTTCAATGATGCTAATAAAAAAAATTTGAGTTTAAATGTCAAAGCTATGCATATTTCGTATTGTGCTTTAAGTAGATATGAATTTATTAAAGTTCATGCATGTGTAAGCGCCAAGGATATTTGGAAAATTCTTGAGTTTACACATACAGGTACAACTCAAATTTAAAGTGATGAAGCAAATCCTCCAAAGATGAGGAAATAGCCAATACGTGCTTTATGGCCCTGGAGAAAAATGAGGTACACAATTCATCAAGTAATTTTGATGATAATGATGAATTGTTGAATGCCTTTAATGAATTGTTTGATAAGTTCAACCTGCTTAAGCGTAAATGTAATTTGTTAAAGAAAGAGAATAAAAATTTGATGAAAAAGCTCGTTGACATTGGTAAATCTTTTGAAAAGGAAATTAGTATGTTGAATTCTAAGAATGATGATTTAGTTGCTACTAACAAATCGCTTGAGAATAATATTTATGAATTGAACGTTAAAAATAGTGATTTGAGCTCTATAGTATTGAAATTCACAAATGGTAGCAAAAACTTGAACATGCTATTAGGAAATTAAAGGGTAACCTTTGATAAAGGTGGAATTGGTTATGAACCATTCCAAAAGATAAAAGGTTTATAACAATTTCTTTGTATGCTCATTTATTTGTAATACTTGTAATTACGTAGAACATAAATCTTTTGTTTATCCATTGAACTTGAATATTAATTTGAAAACAAATTTTAGTTCTAAATTTATATGGGTTCCTAAAGGAACCAAACCTATAACTAATAGATCCAAAAAAGTTAAGATACCAAAGAAACCGATTTGATTGGTTGTAGGTTGGAGTTTCTCCTGAGAAGCTTAAAGGAGATAGATTATTGAATATCCTAAACATAAAGAGAGAAATCTCTAAAGTATGTCTCCAATACAATAAATATGAAAATACTCTCGTGGAGGTACACAATAAGATTTTTTTTGTGTCATACTTGCGTATATGTTTAAATTTGTATATACTCTTGATTTTGATTTGGGAAAATGACAAATCAACCATCATCCTTTACTGTTTGTGACAAACCAACCATCATCCTTTTTTTCGTGACAAATTAACCACTGAACTATGAAAAATGTCAAATCCAACATCGTTGTCAACGTTTGCCATTAAAAGTGATGATGTGGGGCCGCAGCAGTTTGTCATAGTTCAGGGTTTAATTTGTTAAGACCGCAGCGGTTTGTAATAATAGTTTAGGGGTTAAGTTGTTAAAATTGCGTCAGTTTGTCATAGTTCAGGAGTTAATTTGTCAAAACTGTTGCGGTTCATCATACTTCAGGAGTTAACTTGTTAAAAGCGTGGCGATTTATCATAGTTTAGGGATTAAGTTGTTAAAACCACGACAGTTTATTGTCATAGTTCATGGGTTAAATTGTTAAGATCGCGATGATTTATCATAGTTTAGGGATTAAGTTGTTAAAACCACGGCAATTTGTCATCATAGTTCAAGGGTTAAATTGTTAAAACCACAGCGGCTTGATAAGAAGAAAATTCGCTTCTTTCACATATCGCGACGGTAAATCTTTGAACATCGATAATTCTCTCAATTTTCAACGATTTTGGACGCTTGAGTACTCGTTTTCTATCTACTTTTCACAATGCACAAGTAGGAAAGATTTGTTTTGTCATTCGGTGCTTATCAGAGTAGATTCGGGCACAGAAAAAATGAGATTGTTTACTTGAAAACTTTGGAAGGTCATAACTTTGTGCTCAGTCGATCGATTTGGACCAATTTTTTTTGATTTCGCATAACTTTTCGAGATCTACGTGTTGGCAAGATGCCAAAGGCAACTTGTCCCACTTTTGGGGCCTAAAAACGCTTCTAAGGCCTCCAATTTCCCTTACACAATTGAAAACCGCGAAGCTCTGCACGTTTTTCAGCCCGAATCTACTCCGACAAGCACCAAATGCCAAAACAGATCTCTCCTACTTGTGCATCATGAAAACAAGATAGAAAATGAGTACTCAAGCGTCCAAAACCGTTGAAAATTGAAAGAATTATCGATATTCAAATATTCACCGTCACTATACGTGAAAGAAGAGAATTTTCTTCTCATCAAGCCGCGCGCGGTTTTAACAATTTAACCCCTGAACTATGATAAACCGCCTCGATTTCAACAATTTAACCCCTAAACTAGGATGACAAATCACTGCGATTTTATCAACTTAACCCCTGAACTATGACAGACCACCACGATTTTAACAAATTAACCCCTGAACTATGAAAAATCGCTGTAGTTTTAACAATTTAACCCTTGAACTATGATAAACCACTGCGGTACTAAACAATTTAACCCCTGAACTATGATGACAAACTACACATTTTTAACAAATTAACCCCTGAACTATGATGAACTGCCACAATTTTAACAACTTAACCTCTAAACTATGATGACCGCCGCGACACCATATCATTACGTTTAACGGAAAACAACAATGTTGGATTTGATATTTTTTCATATTTTAGTGGTTAATTTGTCACGAAAAAAAGGATGATGGTTGGTTTGACACAAACAGTAAAGGATGGTGGTTGATTTGTCATTTTCCCTTTTGATTTTATTACTTGCATACTTTTTATGATTGGTTTGAATTTGTTTTAATTCTTCAATTGATATTTTTGGTTTTAACTTTTATTAATCCAACAAGTGGTATTATGAATTGCATATATAGGAGAGTTGCTGGAATTTGTTTTTTATGTCTATAACTCCCCTTTGGTTTGAAATTGCTTATTCACATAGGGGGACAAAGTAATTTGATTAAAATGTTTTGCTTTGATTTTTTGGAAATCCCAAACTATTATGCTTTGCTTAAATGACAAATGAGGAGAATAAATTTGATTGAGTTATTTTGTTTTTTTTAGATCCCCAATCACTTGATTTGGCATATTGATGATAAAAGGGAAGAGAAATGTTATTTCAATTGGTATTATTACAATGGTATCATCTCTTATTTTGTTGTTTGTGAATAATTACAAAAAAAGATAAATTTATTTGATTATTTGAATTGACTTATGAATCCCCAATTTTTATATATATTGTAATTGTCAAAGAGGGAAATAATATGTGTTTTGATTGACATGAATTAATGATATCTATGTTGCATTCCTTCCAATAATTTTTATATTTTGAATAATGTCAAAGGAGGAGAAATTTTTAGTAATGATGTTATTTTAATTCCTCCCCAATGATTTCTTTTTTATTATAACAAAAAGGGAGAGAGGAGTGTAAGTTGTTTTGAAGAGAAACATGTTTTGCATGAAATCGAATGTAAACAATTGCATAAACTTAAGGGGAGAAATCATATTATGCAATAATGTATGCACATGCTTAGATTTAGGAATAAACAACTTATAATATTTTGTCATTATTAAAAAAAGGAAGATTGTTAGTCTAAGTGTCATTTGGCTATTGTGTTTTGATGATGAATATATTGATTGAAATTATAAGTTGTTTATGGGTTTTTGTTATTAATTGTTTAATCATTATATTTATATTGATTTTCCTTAGAAATACCCTCAATACGGGTATTAAGGTGTGCTAACATGTTTATCTAAATCCATGTTGTGAATAGATATCATTTTGGGACTTAGAAATATCAAGGATGGCAATTGGAGGCAAGAGTTTGAATAAACAGGCGAGGAGGTCGACCAAAAACTACCAACGCCAAGAAACTGGTCGACCGAAACATATACAGATTGCTCCCAGGTTTTGCAGCCGAGGAAGTGGTCGAGCAGCATAGATTTGGTCGATTGATTTTAAAGACAGATTGCCCCTTAGATTTGTTGTCGAGGTAGCGGTCGAGCAAGTGGTCGACCAGAATTGCTGGACAACGCAACGACTCATTTTTAAAGATCAGATGCAGTCAACCTAAATGAAAATGGTCGACCGCTAATGCATGGTTATATATAGAAGGCACTCTAAGGCTCAAATTAACAACTGGAAAAATTCATACAGAGCTTCTTTTTATTTAAATGAGTGCATAGGTCTAACTCTCTCATCACTAAAGTTGAGATTGTTTATTTGAGAGATATGTTCTAACTTTTATTTTTGCGTTTCTGATTTTCTGTAAACGCTACATCAAGGGTGACGCCCCGCAATAGTCAGAAGATAAATTCAAAGGGTGACGCCCTGAGAACAGTCTGTAAATGTAACGCCCCGTTAATTTAAAAACATTTTTCTCATTTTAAAAATACGTCATAAAAATTTTTCGTTTAAATTGTTTAGCATATGAAACTTTATTCGGGAGAAAACATTTCATAGTGAACTACGAAGCGGAATAAATAAGGAAAGTTCAAAATATAGTTCAATGGTTCACAATAAGAGTCCCAAAGTCCCTAGCTACAAATATTAAGAATATTCAAAATATCATTACGTCAAATTACCAAAATACCTTTATCTCAAAATACTATCATCTCTTATCCCAAAGGAGCCACACCCAGCAAGTCAAATAGGCTGATAACACAAGGGGTCATCCTGGAACGCCTCGTCCACAACTGGAATGTCATCATCAAAATAATCACCTACATTACGGGGAAAACAATTAGCCTAACGCCCAACAAGAATCAGAATTTAAATGCAATGCAAATGATGCATGACCACATAATGCATTACAGAAGAGAACTGTATCTCTTCTGGAAGTCAAGGTGGAATACTCCCTAGGGTCTTGTGGCCTAGCCAGTCACTCCGACGAGGAGATATATCCATCGGGGGTGTTTCCACAAGCCGATATCCTCACTTTTGTTGAAAATGTTGGG
Organism: Begonia loranthoides; assembly: GCA_022433065.1. Taxonomy (NCBI): domain Eukaryota; kingdom Viridiplantae; phylum Streptophyta; class Magnoliopsida; order Cucurbitales; family Begoniaceae; genus Begonia; species Begonia loranthoides. Next base: position 51,521,988 of record CM039468.1, read on the forward strand.
GGTTTCAGAACGGGGGAATTGTGAACCCCAGAATCCACATAGCTAACTTCTAACCTACCGCTCCCTACGTGGGAGGAAAGTACCGTATGGAAAGTCACAATTCACCCTAACCCTCACATGCCTATTTACATATATTAGGATGACATACATAATGTAAACAAATTCATAAGCCCTAAGATTATGCATGATTGCCACAAAATAAACCATAGGAACAATGCACGAAGAAATATAATTATTGCTAATATAATTCATGAAACTGTAAAGCAGCATAATTTAAAGGCAATGTATTAATTCCATTATCATTTCATCCAAGTAACTAGCTTTAGTGTTCGGCCATCCCCAATATGAACAACAAGATAATTTATGATACTCAAAATCAAAATCTCCAATTTCCAACTTAGATCCATGTTCAAGGCATTCACATCTGCAACCGTCTCATATTTACTATAGGATCAAGCAACAGACTATCATTAGTAACATTCCTAGATCCATCTTCTTATGCTTCTCACAATACAACCTCATTATCCATTCTCATCTCTATCTAAGCATTAACAAACAAGTGTATACATATCAGTTCCAATTTCTAGCAGCTTTAACCACAGCTAACAGGGCATTAGACCAACAGTAAACAACTTATTATACTTCACAACAGTTGATCGAGTCATTGAACTCAACATCAATTACTTGTTCTGCTATTCAACACATTATATTTCTAATTGAAATCACCTATCTTGCATCGCATTCAACAACAACTAATAGGGTATTAACCAACATCAATCATCAAACAATATCATCGATATCTAGCAAATCATACCCGTAATGTAGGGCCTTCCTTGGCCAACCACAATTCCAATTCTTACCTCAAGTTTTCCAACAGCTAAACACAAGCAATACAGCAGCAAAACGCCAGCAAACAACAGTCCACATATAATTTCTCAATCCTTTCAAACTTCCAATACTTCCTAAGCAAAAACAACATGAATGGTTAATTCAATTCTTCATAACTAAAACTTGACTGGGGATCCACAGCTAAGTCAATCACTTCCAAATAATCAAATCTTACCTTCCAATTTCATAGTGGAAACCCAATAGCAAGTAACTCACCAACTATCCAATACAACTCACACCACTCACCAATTTACTTCTCAGAAAGGTGACACCCTCATTCACACCTCACAGTTGCCAGACCAGAGTAAATTTCACAGGAAACTCACCTATATAGACGAAGGAGAGGAGAGAGCTGACAGTGTAGAGGATAAGTTGCAGGAGGAAGACTGTACATTGCCCAAACCAAGGAGGAAAGGTCCAATGAGAGGGGAGCACGTGGAAAGCCTCCACACCTACTGGGAGGGAGCAGGACAGGTTGCAAGGGACAGTGGAGAGATTTTTCTTTGTGTAAAACACGAAATCGGAAGAAATAGAAGAATTTATAAATGGGTTTCTCGGATTTTCCCGAACATTCGGTTGAGTTAAGTCGTCCGCAGACTCATCCGCACTCGTCTGAAACCCAGTTTGGGACGAGAAAATGCGTCCTAAGCCTTCGTCTGTACCCTCCGCAAGTGACATTCGGTCAAGATGTCTAGTCCACATCTCCGTCCGCAATTCGTCTGAAAGTGTCATAAAATTGTCTAGAGTCAAATCGAACGCGAGCCATCTTCGTCTGCACTTGTCCATGAGTCGTCCGAAATGAGTTCTAAATTGTACAAATTCAAATCGGACATGAACCATCCTCGTCCGCATTGTCTGCAAATCGTCCGAAACTCCACTGTTATGCATTTTTCCTTAAATTTTCATACTTAACTTATTTTCAAATATTAACTCTGTACTTTCTGAGAAAAATTGACGTATTCCATACACAACATGATATAATATTTATATATCAAATTTCTCAAATTTAATACATCAACAAAAAGGGAAAATTTATTTTTGGGGTATTACAGTAAAGGTTTGTTTAACACCCGTGAAGTCAAATATCGCCAATCAAGGAGATTGGACGATTAAGGATTTTCAAGTGGGAAGTTTGGAGCACGGATGTAGGCCAGGGTTGCCGAACCGCGTGAACAAACCGTGTTTGCATTCTCTTTCCCTATTTCCTTTATTATTTTTTTTAAATTGTATGTTTTATTGTTGATAAAGCACTTAGAGTTAGATAAATTAATATTCACACGAAAAAAGTTTAGTCAAATATTCAGAGGGTGACACTCTAAGAACAGTCTGTAAAGGTTTGTTTGACACCCGTGAAATCAAATATCGCCAATCAGGGAGATTGGATGATTAAGGATCTCCAAGTGGGAAGCTTGGAGCGCGGACATAAGCGGGGGTTGCCGAACCGCGTAAACAAACCGTGTTTGTATTCTCTTTCCCTATCTCCTTTATTATTTGTTTTAAATTGTATATTTTATTGTTAATAAATCACTTAGAGTTAGAGAAAGTAATATTCACACGAAAAACTTTAGTCCCCCCCACTATAGGCGGGCACCGATACTAACAATGTTATATTATGATTGTGCATTCATTCTCATGCATCATATTTTTCAAAAAAATAATGAAAATGTTTTACATGTGTATATTTTCATTAAGAAAAATTGAAGATAAAATCAAAGATACGTAAGAAGATACGACCCCATTGAAGCTTTGGTAAACTTATCCCTCAATGTTTACAACTTTGGTGTCATGTCTCAATGTCAAAATGAATAATAAGAAATAAAAGAACAAATGTGGGAAAAGAAAGAAAATTGAAATGCAAACATTTTTATGAAAAATGCATATCATCTTTATAAATACATTATTTTCTGAGTGTTATACTTATATATGAATCTTGTGATGTAAGTAAAGAAATTAAACAACATTCTCTATGGATAACGGATAACAACACAATTGATGACACATACTTTCAAGGAGCGTTAGAGGTAGTTATGTCAATTGTAAGCCATGGATTAAGACTCATAAATAAAGATTTTGTATAATGAAACAAATATTTGAATTCCAAGGTATTTTATATAAAAGTCTTCTGGTACGGGGCATGACATTTTGATCACCCTCCAAACTTTTGAATTCCAATATGATTTTAGAATTGAATACAAAACAAATCAAGCAAATTGCTCTTGGAAATGGGGGGAAAAAAGATTAAAAAAGGAAAAATGCGAGGGAAAACCAAGTTGAGAAGTTCTTTTGACAAAACCTTTTCCTTCTAACCTTTCAAGCAATTCAGAAAAATCAACCCAAAACAAAAAACTATGTAGAGACAGCCTTTATATCCATGTCTCCCTAGAACCAGAAAACTTCCATATTAATCTAATAAGATACAAAAAAAAAAGGTACAAGGAACGTTTCATACACCACTTATAGACATGGTTTCGTAGCTGATGCCTCTTAGCCGCCTTATAACCACCGCCCTTCAGAATAGGTTACTGATGATCAGTTTTCAAGAATGGAGTCTTTGCTCACAACTTTTCGTCTTCTGAATCAGGTACAACAATGGAATCAAGGGCAGTGTTGAGAGTAGGTCTTTGTCTCAGCCTATTCTTTGCTACCAAGTTTCTACTTTCTCGGACAGGATATCTACTATTTTGATTCCGGAGATTCAGATCATCGAGACTAGAGTTCTTAGAATGAAGAGTTGAATTCCCATTTTCTGCTGCATTGGCTGTGTCACTACGATGACTGTTTTCATCATCCTCTTCATCACTGTAGTTATCATCCTCGGTGTCGTAATCCTCACAGCCATCTTCTTTAAGCATGTTACTCCCAGGGTCAGATTCTCCTTCGAGAGAATCGTGTTCTGATTCTGTGGCCGTGTCAGGTTCTGCACTTGAATCAGCACCTTTGTCACCTTTCCCTTGTTCCTCAGTTTTCCTTTTTCTGAATCACAATTCAAAGTTATAATCAACAAACTATTGTCTTTCTATAATAGATAATTTTAAGAAACATGTTTCGTCCAAATTTTCTGTCAACTAGTATGTTTATAAACAAAAATAAGCAGTGACAATTTAGAAATAAGCAATCATCTTTAAATGGTATAGTACTTACTTGGATATCTGTATTGCTTCATTAATGGCCCGGTCATAATCCTCTGCCCAGCATTTCCCAAATGATGAAACTATGTTAGAATGATTTTACGTAGGAAAAAACATAATATAAAAAAAATCAAGGGTTAAGAATTTACGTAGTTGAACGCTTATCCAACAACCTTAACCACAAACCACAAATTAAGAACCTTGTGGGAACGTAAAACTAAGTTAAATAAGGTTCTTCATAAAAATAAAATATATCGACGAATTTTTCGAAAACAACCAGATGCCAACTTATTATCAAGGAAAAAATAGCAGCGTTAAGGCCTTTACCAAGAATAAATATAACGATTTAGTATAAATATAATGATTTTGTAGTGCACATATCTGGAAAGGAGCTTACATGACTCTTTTTCTCCCACTACATAAGAGTATGACAAAAATGAAGATTAAACGAATAAAAAGTTAAAGCCTCATAGAAACTAAGAAAGTACCAGTCAAAATTTAATTCCTTGCCATAAAAACATATTATATTCCTTTTGTTTGCCAAACCAAAAACAAACATGAGGATACTAAGCTAGCCACGTCCATTTTCTCACCCACTTAACACCCCTCCTTGCCCCTGTGAAACCTCCAATTGTAAACCGCATCAACCCAAAGAATTCCCACCTACTCCGACACCACCGCCCCGAAGCTGGTTTCTTTTAAAATGTTTAATTGGAATGCGCACACATAGATAGTTCAGTACAAATAGACCAAAGAAATAAGCCTTATAAGTTTGACTTTTAACATTGTCTACCCAAAAAAAAACTCAAACTTTACCAAATGTGTAGCAGACTTGTCTACGATTGCGACAAGAGCGTGTAATTCCAGCATTGCAGGAGTTTCTAAAATTATTCAAGAGCATCTCTTCCTTTTGCTTTCTTTTTAGTGCCATTTCTTTCTTCTGCAGGATGCAATAAACGAGTTGGCAAATTAATCTGTATGAAATTAACCATGTTTAGCATTAAGAACATAAATAGCACCTTCTGAAGTTTTTCGAGAATGGGAATGGCATCAGCATCTATGGTCTTACCAACTGTTACTTCATTAGTAACATTGCTAGACAAGAGCTCATTCTGCCATAACCAGAAACATATAAATGAATGAAAAAGAACCGCTCTTTTCCATTTTTTATAAAACACTCCACTCCAATCCATACCGTTACTCTGCGAAGTTCATCAATATTTGTCGCAAGTGTTTCCCATTGAAAGTTTATAGTTGGTAGGTTTAAACGCTCTTTTATCTTAACTTTATCCTTTGGCTTGAAATTGAATGTCATTACTTCCCGATACAACCTATAACCGAGAACTGAATTTCCATCGTACCTACAATGTACATATGAAGAATTACCAATAGCCACATTGCTACATATTAGAGAGCATCAGTATGGAAAATAATGAAAAAGAAAATGAATGGATGGTATGATACCAATAGGAAGCTCCATTTGCAGCAGCATCACCAATTTTAAGTTTGCGGAAAGAAGAAATCTGACATCCTTCTTTCAGGGAAACATTAATGTGAGAGACAATATCATCTTGCTGAGAAATGAACGAAATGGATAGAATAAAGTAATACAAATTGAGAAAGCAATAATAGGGCGTAAATTCATGCATGAAAAGGAAATGAAAGTTTCACTTGAGATTGATTATATATATGAAAGGTACAAGAGAAATAACCAATATACAACTGATATATTATAATTAAAGAAGTTATGAGGTCCTCTGATAAAGAAAAATGAGGATTCAAAAATGAGCACGACGGGTACATATTATACTACCTCTGCTCGCACTTCACAAAGAGCCTTCAAAATCAACAACCGACATTTTGGATCGAGCTCCTTGTATTTATTTATTTCTTCCCTGTATATAACAGTGAAACCACCATAGAATTAGAAAAGTTTTAATACGATGAAGAAAAACTAGCCAACATAACAAAAAAAGGAATATTTAGTAAGTACCCTTTGGAAGCTTTCAATGGAATATCACCTTCAGCAACCTGCAGAAGATACAATTAGAGCACCAAGTATTGTATTTGCTCCTCTATTAACAAACACTCCAAAACAAATTTTTGTGAGAAGGATAAAATTTACAATGACATACCCATGGCCACCACATAGCAAGCTTCTTACAAACCATGGTAATCCATGCATCAGAAAAATTTGATGTTTTACAGACAGGTGGTATTCCCTGATCATGAATCATCGTGTTAGCAGTGACCGGGGAATACAAAATTTCTGTAACTAGATCAAAACACTAAATGATACACTTGCCCCAGAGTTCACTTCATTTGAAATGAACATAATTATTTCCTAAAAAAAATTTACTACAATTCGAGTAGTTTGATTCCCATGGCAGACAAGCCATATCCATCAAAATGACATACACGAACGAAAACTGGACAATCCAGTGAAGATAGTACAGGTATTTTGTCGAATATCTTATATACTTCCATACATCATGGTTAATTTGATGTCTTCTAACAATGTCTATCGCGACATAAACCTCCAGTATATTATTCCGGGCCTCCAGTGGTTCTTATAAAAATTGGTGTAAACAAAGTTCGCAGTGTTTAAACCAAGTAATCTAAAAAGGCACTGGATATTTAAATGTTTCAAAAACCTTCAAGAGAGCAATGTGAAGCCGAGAGAGAGATTCGTTCGGCTTTATTAACCCAAGTTCTATTTCCTCCGCGGATATCTTCAAGTCACTCCCGATCACTCGTTCAAAGACCTGAAAATATCCACCAAAACTTGATATCAGCACCAGTCCAACGATGAATCTCGTTTTTATTTAGCCGCGATAACCAAACAACCACTTAAATCTACGACTATGAGAGCGGAACAAAAATGGTAATATAAACACTTACTGTTAAGAAATTGATAACGGAAGCCAGCTCCCATCGACCACGCAGCATCGCAACCTCCGTTTCCAAAATATCTGGGCCATCCACGACCACCACCTGTTTCCCATCGTCACCATCCGCTTTCACCGACGCCTTCTCTCCAAGGACGGAAGCCATTACCGCCGCTACCACCAATGCCGAGTCCCACAATACAGCCAAATCCCTGATTCTCTAGAGAGAGTTTTTCGGAGAACCGTTTCGTTTCCTCCCCATGACGGGATGTGGAGTGCAAAAACGGTACAATATTTTCAGACTTTCCCGCCCAAATTGCCCTCTGCTTTTGCTAATTACCGCTGACAGTAGTTGGGTAATGGGTTAGGGTTAAGGCTGGGCCTGGCATAACACAAATCACCACATTGACACCGGGCATTGACCAGGCCCTTTTGCAATCAGCCAAAACATTACCTCTTAACTCAGTTTGAGGCCTGAACCCTTAACTCGGTTTGAGGCTAAGGGTATTTGATATTACTATTAAGATTTTTAATAATCTCTTAAATGTGATATTGAAATAATTAGTTGTGAATTGTGTAAGAGAAATAGGTAAATATATAGTAAATTACTCTATTAAAAGTGATTTAGGTAATTTAAGTGTTTAGTAAATTAGTATACATA